>DWTO01000012.1:0-37239 GCA_018244755.1 Jemadia pseudognetus
GTAACTGGTGAATTGTGGGAGTGTTCTACACTCCTCTGCCTACCTCTTCGGGGATAACAGGCGTGATGTTACGTTATATACTTTCATCCATCCCTTACCTTTACTAACTATATAGATAGCATAAGTTTCTATCTGGTGCAAGCTGAATGTCTGAATACATACACGTGTTCTTTAATGAAATTAACAATCGCGTAATAACCGTGATGTCTTTCAGGGGCGAGGTCAAGTTCAGCTCGTTAACGATAACCGGCGCCAAGCAGTTCAACCTTCAATCAGTAGAGATTCGAACGGAGACAGGAAGAGTAGATTTTAATGTCAACGTACCGTCTGTCAATCTCACTAGTATGTATTGAAATGAACACGTGTTTGTATGAATTATGAATGTACACGTTATCGAATGTGTTATTTCAAATTAATTATTACTGTGTGTATTCGCGCATTTATTTCCAACTTTGATAACTTGGAAATAATGACGTATGGACGTAGATACGTCACATGTTATAATGTATAGTTCTCATTTTTTCTACAGCTCGCTTCCTAACGAATCTTCATTTCGGTCGACTGATACCTGTCGTCTTGACGGGGAAACTAAGGTCAGTACTATATTAATAATACACTATATTCAAATTATACTAGCCATTTTAGGCACGCTCAAAGATCTTGTTTCCTTACAAATTTCAAAGCCCCATGGCGTCCCTGTAACTAATAATGTTATGTTATGAACGTTATGTTCAGTTCATTACAAAGTTGTATACACAAGATATGATGTGTATTTCATTACCAATGTCAATCCTTTTAGTATTCTTATTCCAAAAATATTGTACGATAATCAGCCTACTGCAGTCCACTGCCGGAAATAGGGATCCCCTTAGGGGTTACGCGCATAATCCCACGCTGGGCATGCGGACTGGCGATCGCAGGGCACGGCTTCTCGGACCGCGTACGTTGCTAGCCATAGGCAGCCAGCACAGCATCATACAGCGATCTGCCAGCGCCGGGTTTAGTCGCCTCTGACGACACTGTGTATCCCGGGAGGGATCGGGGAATGTATTCTTCCTCCGTCCCAACAGGGAGAAAAAAAGGGACGTAAGTTAACATAAAACTTGTTCAAATTTATGTCATACTCATCCGACTCTTAATACGGCTGACGCTGGAGCCAGTATAGGCTTAGTTATCAGCACACTCCCCAAAAATGATCATTGAATTGTAAAGTATTAATTGGACACCTTCAATAATTCAGGATTGAGTTGGACCACTACCAAATGGCGGGTGCGCTTCAGACGGCCCCGCGGCGACTCACAGGATTCGGCTCCAAGCTCGTTTACCAAGTGACAGGTGCTAAACTCCACGTTCAAGCAAATCAGGCCAAGGTAAGCGTTGTGGTCGGTAGTGAATAAACCATTTATTTGTACAATAGGATAGCGAACGTAATCACGTTTTTTAAATTAAATAGGCTATTAATTATATCAGCTGTAAGTAAAGAGCTGGCGTAACATGTCAATGTGAGGTGCATAATATACGACAGTGCACTATTAGCACAAGAAAAATTGCCAGATGAACCGTACAATTACAGAAATACTACAAATGATGTCAGCAGTATATGGTATGAGCGTGTGGTAGATATAAGTACCTATATGTCTGCATTCGATATATTAATGTTATCCAAATTTTATCGAAAACAGGCACAATTTAAAGGACTGCATCTAGAAAATGATCTTCTGGAATCACTCGATTCAGTGAAGGGGGACCCGGCCATGGCGGCGTGGATGTCAAAAGTGATTGATCTTGCAGAGAACCACCTGCTGAACACTTTCCTGACAGAAGTGAACACCATTCTGCGAAGTTTGACAGTGAATCAAGTGCAAGCATTTTTGTTACCAGAAAACAATGTTCAGCATACATCATCTAGCAGAGTAAACTACAATATATCTACAGTGAATGAACTCTGATTGATCCATTTTGTATAGAAAGTATTGATTAACAGAAATAAATAAATGGCACGTTTAGGTTGTTCGGGGTTTGGGCTGCAATGTTGATGTAGAAGTAAACATGACTTACAAAGGTTTTCGTATTAAAAAACATAAAACCCAACATTGGCTATCGGAAAATTTAAATATTACAGGCGAAATTATTTTAAATATAGTGATTGGAGTTTTTTACTTTGTAAAACAATTTTTTATTAAACATTTATATTAAAACAGAACAACCCATCTTTTATTACTGTGCAGTAAAAACATAATTTTAGTTACAACAAACACATGTTTTCAAATCAGATTTGTTTTCGATCCATTTGTCGCTCCACTGTAGGAACACAGGTCTCTTTCAAAGATGTATTTCTTTGTAAACGTACATAAATATATAGACAACTTTAATTAGGAAGATTATGTTTAGAAAAAGAACAAGAGAAGAGTATTGTGATTCACCAATTCGTAAAATCATATTTTATCAATTTATATAAATTCTTTCTATCAAGGCAAGGTTTTCACTTACATACGCGATTATACCTCGTATTCTCTATCTGTATATTATCGCTATAGTCTCCTCGCAGAATGCAAGGGTTAGGGCCAAAGTATTATCTTACCTCGGATTGTAAAAATAAAAATTTAAATTTGCTCGCCGTAAATGATAAACGTTAGATTTAATTGCTGGACCCTACAATAACTACATTAATATTTTGCAATGTTAAAATAAGGTTAATATTAACGGTCTGCTAGATACAGGTAAATGTTCCGCGGTCCATGAGCAGCAGCGTAGGCGGTGCGAGTAGCTGTGCTCTGTGATCCTCAATCCGAAAGCCTAGCGTTGAGATTGGGGCGTAACCCCCCAGAGGAGCCATATATCCAGCAGTGGACTGCAATGGGCTGATGATGACGTTGATGATCAATGCAAAAAAAATTAAATGCAAAAACGTAGTATGAATTTAAAAAAGAAACTATTTTTTACTATAAATAATTTCATATTCTATCGGAAACAGACCTGATATTGCTGTATTTGCATTTTGCAAACTAACTGACAGATAAAATTGCCGCGCACTCTGAAATTACACCTGTCATTGTTATTACAATACATGTACATGGCTCTAAGTGAACTGAAATGATTGGATCTCCCTCAGGTATTTATAAGAACAGGCAATAAATTGTCAACAAAAGTATAAAATCCATTTGGCCTGTACAAACAATTCTGTTTACAACAACTGACCTAAAATTATTATACTTACGTTATATTCCTCCAGCTAATTTTCTTGCAATTAGAGGAAGGAAGAATCTTTAGATCCCTAAGTTTACTCTACTCTGTAAATATTAATAAAGAAAATACTAAGGACAATTTGTTTCATAATATATTGGCATGACTGGCTGTAAAACAAGTATTACAAACGTAACATCACGCCTATTATCCCCGAAGAAGTAGACAGAGGAGTGCAGTAAACACCTACGTATCACTAGTTACGTTTACATCCCACTATGGAATAGGTGGTAAGCCTACTGCCATGTACCGGGCACAAACCCAGACTCCGAGCCATTAGTAGAAAACCTAAATCTAAATTAGAAAAATTCTATAGTCCCCGACTTGGGAGCGAACCCAGGACCTCCTGAACGACAGTCATGCTTACAACCAACACGACCAACGAGGCAGTCATAAAATAAGTGTTAAGGGTTTCTAATTAATTCCCACAAATCCTAAATAATAGATATTTATAATAAATGTAAATCCTAGTAATATTAGAATTGTTAAAGAATCTTTGAGAATATTAATATAAATTAATCAATTGAAAGTGGTTTTTTAAATATTTTTTTTAGTAATTTAATATACTCATTATGGTTCTTATGACGCAGTGTCCGCAATTTTTTAAAAGTTATAGGCTGTTCTGTCTATTGACAGATAGCATTTATTATTAACGTCATGGCTACTGTCAGTGTTGAAACTGCTATTTTGTGCTATATTCGTCACAGGAATATTTGAATAGAAGAAATAACCATGCAGCTGTTGGCTGCCTATACATGCCCCGGCTGGCATTGCTGACCTAATCTTAAAATAGAAATATTTTGTTTTTTTTGAATAAAATCATACCTTAAAATAATCGTAACCATCAGTTGCAATCAAGATGGGGAGAAATAAATTTCAGGATATTCAAAATGAAGTGAAGAAAATGTTAACATGGTCCTATTTAAAAAGCCTGGTCACAAACCCAGCACAGCTGCCTTTTGTTGCGGTCTTGATTATAGTTGCTGAATTGATACTCAATTTATTGATAGTGGAAAGAGTGCCTTATACCGAGATAGACTGGAAGGCGTACATGCAAGAGTGCGAAGGATTTCTAAACGGCACCCTCGATTACAAAAAGCTCCGCGGCGATACTGGACCCCTAGTGTACCCGGCAGGATTTGTATACATTTATTCATTGTTTTATTTCCTTACAAATCAAGGTGAAAATATCAGACTTGCTCAATACTTATTTATTGGCATCTATTTACTTTTGCTTTCATCTATATTAAGGATATATATTAAAACTAGAAAAGTGCCTCCATTTGTCTTGTTCATTACCATACTGACCTCATACAGAATTCACTCAATTCATGTGCTGAGAATGTTTAACGACCCTGTTGCTGTTATGTTTCTGTACATGTCATTAAACTTTTTTTTGGATGGCAAGTGGTATTTTGGAAGCATATTCTATAGTTTAGGAGTTTCAGTAAAAATGAATATTCTGTTATATGCTCCAGCTCTTTTTTTTTTCTATGTTATTAATCTGGGCCTCAGAGCTACCATGAAACAACTCTTTGTCTGTGGTCTGGTGCAGCTGCTGCTGGGCGCCCCATTCCTTTTAGCTGCACCAGTGTCTTACTTGAAAGGAAGTTTTGATGTTGGTAGAGTTTTTAATCATACCTGGACGGTTAACTATAGATTTTTAGATGTTAAAACTTTTGAGAATGGCTATTTTCATATGACACTTCTTGCAATACATATGATTCTTTTAAGTATATGTTTGCCTATGTGTGTTAAATACTTTAAAAGTTATTGCCGGCTTAAATATGTGCAGCAACAAGTACAACCACAGATTGATGTTAAAAATCTTGAAAATAAACGAAAATCAAAGTTGAAAAAGGAAGTTAAAACAAAATTAAATGTAAAAAATGAAAATAATGAAACACTTAGTAGAGAACAAGAGGAGTTCTTGAAGTCTTTTAAGAATGTTTTACAAAAATCTGCACAAAAAAGTGGTATAAAAACTGTTAAAAAAGTGGTTAAAGATGATGATGATAATATAAGTTATGGCATTAACTTTGATATAATATCACAATTGTTCATACTACCTATGTTCTTGGTTAACTTCATAGGTGTTGTCTGTGCTAGAAGTCTCCATTACCAGTTTTATTCATGGTACTTCCACACGCTGCCATATCTGTTGTGGTCTACTAATTTCACTATAATTGTAAGATTTTTAATATTAGCCCTCATTGAACTATGTTGGAACACATACCCGAGCACAGACATCACTAGTGCTCTGCTGCACATCTGCCACATAGCTATTCTATATGGTGTATATAAGAAAATGTCTTCAGAATTACAAATGGTAAGCAAGGTGCAGTAAGACTGTGGATCAGACATTGTTTCACAGATAGCCTTATTGTTGCAGTGCACATTTGGTATGGTGTACATATACATACCTACATGTGATTGAGTGGACAATTAAGTACATATAATACATATCTGCCTCAGTGCAATGCACATTAAAAACGAGCATATACACTGGTCTGATTGCACCCTAAAGAAAGATGTTGCATATTCAATTGATATCAGTTTGTGTACCTTTGGATATATTTTTTTCATATTTCCATTGTGATAATTGTTCAAATAAATATTTAACACCCATATTGACAGAGTAAAATCTATTTCCGTAATTATAAGTGGTGACAGTATTTGACCATATTACCTTTATCTATCAATTGTATCAAAATATTATGTATTCCGCTTTAGTGTTATGTTGTGCTTGGAAAACCCATGTTTGATGTTGAAATTCTTAAATTTATGCACATGATTTTCTACAAATAAGTAACATCATGTATGTCTTTGTGAAAAATAGATTAAATATCAGGCTTTATTAAGTAATTTTTTATAAGTTTTATTTTACAGATTCCCAAAACCTCACTTTCCTTTGTGGTTTCATTTTAATTTTTCCCTCACAATGAATACGGCTATTTGAATTAGATTAAGAAAAACCACATTCATAAGCGTTTTAAGAAGTATTTATTATGAACCATATCAATACAACTAATCAAAGAGAAATCTATTAACCTTAAATTTAGAGATGACTCCCTCTGATATCACAAACAACCATCTCTCGTGTCAGACGCCTCTGTTCATCCTTCCCAATTATGTAGTAGTTTAATTATCAATACTCTATTACATTAACATATTGTTCTCTATGACAAAGCTTTATAAACAATGTTTGCATGGTATTCATATAATTCACCATAGAGCAGGTTAAATACCGTAAAAGATAGAAGCTACCAAATGCACTCCAGGTTCAGAAAACATACAGAAAGATGAAACTAGATGAATTAAACGGTTCACAAAAATACATTAATGTGTTGAATCACCAAGTAAACTAAACAAAACGATCGATTGTAATTCGAAATATGTATTCACAGTTATATAAATGTGTTTTGTATGATATTTTTTGATCACAATCAAGAATGATTAATCACATTGGACTCTTGTGGACAAACTGGTCGCCCATCACTCATCGGAACGGTCACACTTTACGACTTAAAAAATGCAGACCTAAATTTTAAGTTTTTTATTCAAGTTTAAAACTAAAGGCCTACTAAGAGTATAAGTTTTAAAATGTATTAAATTTACTATGTACTTGTGCAGACCGTCTGTGGGCCGATGTCTGTTACGTCATATTGAATAGTTCCTATTCAGTCAAATTTACCCAAGTCAAATAAACGGTAATTTTAATATTAAGGGGTAAGGGACCGAAACATACAGTAACGTATGGCTAAAACTATAGTTCTCGGCGTCTAATTGCATGCTAAATAGAAATTTACCGTGTGAGATTACATTTTTATAGTTTTCAAATAAATTCTGTGTGTATTATAAATTTACTTAGGCAAAACCTGCTACTATTTCTGCCGGCGGAAAAGATTCCGTTACTTACATGCGACAATCTGATGATTTTACATTAAGTATGAGCTAAAAATGTTTGCAATGCGATGTCATTAAAAATTCTCCGGCGGCCCTATAGCGGTCGGAGAACTGAGTTTCGTATTAAAAAATACGCCACGTCAGCAATGATAGATAACTTAGATACCGAGAACGACACTATTATTTGACATCGGGGCTATGGCGTAATATAAATACAATTAAGTAAAACTAGACACGGATAGATTCGGCAGTCTTACGTGACTAGGCTTACAGCTAAGTGAAACATGTAAAGGATTATAATGCACTAAACGAAGCCGAAATTTTTAGTTTTGATGGCGAGTAACAATTTATGTTTCAACACGTGTCGCGACGAGTACAGCGGGATGTAGAGCCGCGAGATGCAGGTGTTGGCGGTGGGCAGGTGCGCGTCGTCCGCCGGCCGGATCGTCACCGACGGCATGGGCTGGAAGCCTTCCTCGGACGCGGGCAGCGCGGGCGAGCCCGTCCAGAAGTAAACCTGAATAACGTAACAGTATTCCGTAAAAGCTGTTCATACCAAAACTTCATTCATTATATTATATTTTATAATAGATTAAAAAGCGCTATACGAACCAGGTCCTGTCGTTCGAGATGTGTCATTTTGTCTACGATAGCCCATAACCAACGCTTGAACCGGGCCAGCCTCTCCGGTTGCTCGCCGCTCTCGTCATTGAAACTGGTATAGGATACTAGAGCTGCAACGTTTATGTCGCCGACGCCATTCAACAGAAGCCTCAAGTCTTCAGCCGTGAGGCCCTCTAAGGCCGATTCCGGTAGAACGTCCAAAATGCCAACACGCATTGCCTAAAATATTGAAATGGTCAGCTGTAGTCCATTAAACATAGTAAACATACTAAAACTGACAGAACTATCAGAATATTTACGTCGAGTGCTTTTTCTTGCGCGATGAGCATCCGGTGCTGGGCGTACTTGCGCACGTAGTCGTACACGTTGAGCGCGGTGACCTCGAGCTCGCGGCCGCCCGGCACCAGCTCCACGCACCCACCGCCTTCTTCTTCACACATTTCCAAACTGAAATATTAATATTGTATTACATATAAAGTCCCAAAGCATAAAACACATATTATAAAAGAAAATCTTCGTGAGCTATATTTAAATATAAAGTAATACTTTTATGAAAAATATAATTAATCTTTTATAAATGTTTTTCCTTTTACCAACACAGAACGGTATGACGTATATACATATGAATAAACTCACCTAAAGTTGAGATCAAGAGCAGCAAAAAGTGAATGAGAGTCGCCGGTCTCCGCATCGACCACCAACTGCCGGAGACTCTCGTAGACTACAGGGTCGAAGAAGGCGAGATCGTGGAAGCGCACCGGTCGGCCCAGCATATACTTGAGCACGTGCCGGTTCAGGAACATTGGACACAGTTCGTTTTGTAACAAACATAATCCAATTATTCTGAAATATAAATGATTCCTTTGTAAAAACGATATTTCATACACAATTATATTCAAGAAAATATACTGAATGTGTATAAGAACAGCCATTGATGACATCAAAATAGACCAACTGTAACTATCAATGATAACTTGACGCACAGCCACCTCATAACTAACTAAGCACCAAGAGAACTTGTGCTGTGACAATCAGACAGTGAATAAACTGCATATATATGTACATACATGTTCATTTTTTTACATCCACACATAGAACAAATACTTGTGCTCATCACAAATATTTATACTGGGTGGGAATCCAATCCACGACTCTGATCTGATAGCCCAATTGCACATCATATCGTTAACGTAACCTCTCAGTACACAGTCACCTGTTGACTTGTTGCGCTCATATCATAACTTTTATAAGTGGTACAATCGAATTACTGAGGTGACTGCTACAATTCGCTTTGTACACGTAAACAGTATAAGTGGGGTGGAGTGGGGTGGAGTGGAGCGGAGGCATGCGTGCGCACCGGCCCACGTTGCGGAAGGCGTTGATGCGCTCGGGGCCGGCGCGGCCCTGGCGCGGTGAGTAGTAGCCGCGCTTGCCGGGCGCGTAGAACAGCGGCGCCGCGTCGTCGGCCGCGCCCGCCTCGGCCGACGGGCCGGCGCCCGGCGCGCCGCCGCCGCGCTCCGACAGCGAGAACACGTCCAGGTCTGCAATTACCGCGCACTCTAGCTCGCACCCATCTCACTATTGTTTATTCTACTCATAATATGCGACCAGTATAACGCAACAAGTATAATAACCGCCCAGCAGCTGTATCCACTTAGGCTACCTTATGATACTCAGAAACTCCGTCATCAAAAAGAGCTTTCTACTGATACTTTATGAAATTGAAAAAAATATTTATCACTTTCTAGTCTACGTCAAATGAGACCCACAAATATAAAACATTAGAATACAAAATTATTGAACGATTGCTGCATTCAACATTATTTCATTTTTTGTACTTAAAGCCAATTTGGGTAGTTTCACATATTTTGTACCTAATATCGCCTCGGACGGATGCATCACGATGAGGTCCATGGCTTCGCGCACCTTCTGCCGCAGCGCGTCCTCGCTGGCCAGCAGCACCAGCAGCTGGGGCGGAGTCAGCTCCAGCAGCATACCAGTTATTTTCCCCGCGAAAGTTGGGTGAAGAGAATGCACCTAAATATATATTACATACACATATCAGGACACAATTATACAATTTTCTTGACACATTACGTACATAGCAGATTTTAATCACTTATCAAAAAGTGAATCCAGGAGACCTAGAATGTTGTATTATCACTTACTTTAGGATAAAGTCGCTCGCCGAGTTGAGCTTGGTGTAAAGTTAAATGTTCATTATGGCCCCCCGGCCGGTCGCCGCTGTAGCCCGGCCCGTCCGCGCCGGCCGCGGCCTGGCACAGACTTATCATCAATATAAATAAACATTTTAAGCTACATTGGAGTTAGTGGCAGAAATCATACTTTCAAAGTGAACCTAACATCGTTCATAAATTATGTTTCAAAGACAAACTTAAACAACAAATTAAGTATTACATGTAAATTCAAATGAAAAAAAAAATAGAAATGTATCATTAATAAATCATACTATTAGATCATAGATCAATGCGTAGTTTAATTTTAAAAGTGTTTGATATAAAAATGTATTCAAGCAAAGCAGTCGGCTGCAGGCAGTCCTAAGTGAGAGGAGAGGACAGTAGAGGACGGCGGACCTGTGGCGAGTAGGGCCGCGCGTCGACGCTGAGCTGGCGGCGCGGCTCGCGCGCGGGCGCCCGCGGCGGCGCGCGGCCCGGCGCGCGCCGCGCCGCGTCCTTGGCGCGCGCGCGTCCCGCGCCGCTCCTGCGGGGCGGCGGACTGATCATAGATTTATATCACCAACCATTTTATTACGTAACGTAGCAAGGCGCTCACGATAGTGTGAAGAGGCACTGAGTCTTACTTCGTCCAACCTCGGCTCGCCTCGGAAGCCTTTCATTTGTTGTGGGGTTTTGCGCCCAAGTCAAAGGACTGAAAGTTGCGCGAAAGTGCTCCTCACAAGTTAAACGAGTGTTTGAGTGCACACCCGACTGATGTCACGTTGCGAACTGGCCCAATGTTACCTCTGACGTGTTGAAAGTATAAAGTTTCAATTACCTCGTTCCGTTGTTACTGCCAGTCCCGCTGCTGGGCTGCGCGGCCGAGCCTGCGGAGCCGTTCGCGGCGCCGCTGTTGCTGCTGCTGCCGCTGCCCGTCGCCGGCTCCAGCGGCGGCAGCTTCTCATTAGCTAATAACGCCTACAATAATGAAGATACGGATTTTAAACGAAACTATTTACAAATAAAAAAAAACACCAATTGATTAAGTTGTAATTTTAATTACATTTATTTAATTTTATTTGATTCATATTTAACTTATTTAGTTTCAATTTATAATATTATAAATGACAGCTGCTTGTGGAGTCGCGTGCAAATTAGATATACAATATGTGGTCTCGATGAGACCGTGCGAGGGGCGCACAGGGTACCTCGGCGACGCTGGTGTAGAAGGAGCGCGCCACGCCGCTGCCCTCTCCCGGCTCGTCGCGGAACGTCACCTTGACGCGGTTGACGGCGAGCGGCGGCTGCGCGGAGTGCGCGCGCCGGTTCTGTCCCGCGAAGGCGCTGTTCAGCTCGGCGAACGTCTGCTGCAGCAGCTTGGCGCGCTCGCGCTCCATCTGACGCGCGGTTGCGTTTAGTTGCTGTGCCATTTACTATGTACCCCTTTTTACTGTTAGAGCGTTACGTCAATGTTCATGCTCGTCATTAATAGTACCGCCTTCGATACGGGAACTACCGCGAAAAGAAAACTCACGTATATTGAGTTAATCCGGGGGTACTAATTATGTAAACGGAACTTCACGCCTGTAATCCCCGAAGAGGTAGGCAGAGGAATGCAGAACACTCCCACGTTTCACCAGTTACGTTTAAGTTTAGTACCTACAACTTCTGTCAATAGTAGTGATCATGCAGTATTAGAAACTAACACAATAAGTAAAAATATATTAAACCTGTGAAGTGTGTAAACTCCTTTATAATGTTACAGTACGTACCTACATAAACTTTTTTTTATTTTGTATCATTTTTCTGCCGACTTGTTTATACATATATACAAGTGTACGATACATTTTTATATTCATTCTATAAAGAAGCCTTAACCTAAGTGGTTGATTATAATATATGAACCCCCAACATCACACCTCCAGAATCAGGTCTCAGAATCCAAGTCTTTTCGATCAGCAGTCGCGTTGACATCCACTCGACTAACAAAACAATCGATTAGTACATCATTTTTTTTCACTCAGATAATAGATTCAGTGGTCTTTTAAAAGCGATTGGTTTTTAATATCTATTCGTCTGTTAAACGTAAGCATTGAAACCTATCTTGACAGAATGGCTGATCAAAGAATGACGAATGTTCATGTACGCAGGTGCTGAGGGAGGCCAAACCTCATCTATCTTAATAAAATAAGCAACATACTAACTGATGGCGGGTCTAAAGTCATCGGAACTCGCACGCATCTGTAAGGATGTATATATTTGGCACTCGGTTCTCTCTGCTCACCCTGTGCGGGATCTGGCGTGAAGATATGTATGTAGAGTATGTATTAAAATATATAAATCTTCGATTAGATAAGGATATATATATAAATTACAATTATCATACACTCATCACTGCCTATCTCGTATAAAAAGTGAATTGACATGTACTAATACGGGCATGTATTTTTTTACCGCCATTATAGTTAAAAAAAGAAACATTTATATTTCATCGTACCCACCCTCGATTCATTATTAAGTACATAGTCGAATGATTGTTCGAGTGTCGCGGGGTTGTCAAAAGCGAACGGGATGAAAAAAATATATTGCACACGCGCTCATTATTTACACAAAAGCGAATAGGCAGTCCCATTCCCAATCAATATCTATTATGTACCAATAACCCAAACGAGGCACCAGTACAATTTAAATGTGGGGTGACAACTCGTATAGAAAAAACAGCGAGGGTGGGGACCCCTGAGTTTTTTCGCGTTTTTTCCAGGGGACGCCGGGCCTAATCGGAGCCGTCTAATACGTCTCTATGTACTTATTTATGGAGTTAGAGGCGCTCGGGGTAAGAGGGACTTTTGCCCTCAGCTTTCTGTTCATGGGTAGTCGATTTCACTGTGGGTCGGTTTTTTTTGGGAGTATTGACATCTTGTTTATATAACACTGTTCGGAATTATATTTTTAAAGGAATTATATTTAATTATATTTTTATTTCTTTACGGCAGCGTTTCGCTTAACGCGTAACCACAACTATAACGGAAAATGAAAATTACTCATGATACTAACAGACCGGATAATGTCCGGCAGTCCATGTTCCTATAGTCTGTCACCGATTAAATTAAATATACCAAAAAATATTCAAAGCATTCTAACTTCTATGCAAGCGTGCTACTTCGCTGAATTTCACTTTTCATCAATCGGATAAGATACCAGTCAAATGCGAGCCTATTGCTAAATAAAAATAAAAAAAACAAATGTAATAATAATTTATTATTATTAGTAAAACAAATCATATTCTTACAGTCTTGTTCGACATTGGTTGAAGATATCTATCAGCGCAAGCTACCATTTCTCTTTGCCGTCTGTTCGCTTGCGCTGCTGCTGCTTTTCATATAACTAAAGACTCTTGAAATGTAATCGGGTAATTTTCGAAGGGGTAGGCAAAGCAGTTTAATACACTTCCAAGCTTACCAGGTTTTACTACCAAGTGCACTCCCAAGTATAAAAAATTAACATTTTTGATTATATCTCATTTCATGAAACTGGAAAACTGTGATAACCAAGTTTATATGTTAAATGAATTTGTTGATGTGCCCTGTTGTTATTTAACGAGTGTACCAGAAGGTCATAAGCCATACTTAAATATTATTTTTAAATTAGTCTCGAAAAATAGTAAGCGACTGAGCTTAGCGTTAAGTTTTGTCGTTTCATGAATATTCATGATCCATTCATATTATAAAGAATTCGACTTCATCATTATCAGTATCAATCTTCTTATTCAATTTCCTTTACTGAATTTTGATGTCCTTCGCTTTTGTTAAATTAACATGCCATCGCGAAACAAAATGTAAAACATGAACATACCTACAAATTTTACGAAATGCGAAACTATCGGACTGAAAAATTTAACTCGACTGCGAAACCATATTATGATTTCATTTCCGATCAAATCGCACAGCGAATTGAAGGGTTCGTCTGAATTTTTTTTGACTATTTCCGGACATGTACGTACAATAGTATTACATATATGTATGTTAAGTGAACTTTTCTTTTCTTTCTAAAATACTTTGTTGTAGGTTAGATAGGTTATCGTCTAAGCGAACACCTAAGTCATGAAAGTCTCTTCTCTTTTCAGTCCAGCTCTTCTGCTTTGAGTGTAGTGTAGTTTACTGGTGTAGTGTTGCTCGTGTAAGATAACTCTTTCATGTAAATTTGTGCTCATGGGACGGTGCTGGTCATCCACCACACAAGCTATCTTAGTGTGGAGCCAACGAACGAACGTTGCATTATTCTTTTGTTTATAGGGTTTTTAATTAAATCAAGTGACAAAAAATCTGTTTATTTTTATTTTTATTTACTTATAATATATCTACCTATATATTTTTTTATATAATGTAGATATTAAAAGCCTGGATATTAATATTGTTTAATCAATGGTATAAAATATGCACACTCAATGAACTCTTAAAAGAAGTAACATAATGCCTATGGTCCCCGAAGAGGTAGGCAGAGGAGTGGTGTATATACAATTCCACGTTACACCACGTATGTTTAATTATGTTTAATTGTTAGGTGTAATGAAATTGAAAAGTGTGGATAATCTTCATAGCATATTTGTTCTACGTATGCTGTCCATGTACTGTGGTGACGCGTAAAGAGCCCCACGCACCAGAAGGTCGCGATATGTGACCACACGGATATCATTGCTATGCAATTGAACCCGTTTTTACACATTTTTCAGAAACAATAATAGTTTATCCGTTGCTCTGGTAAAGTGTAGTGTAGTATTGTATGTAGTGTAGTGGAGTATAAATAGTGGTATCTTTGTTATATTCAGGTATGTGATAATTTTGTACACAGACAAAAAAATGTACCTATTTCAAATACTTAGTTAACAGATGTCGTGCTGTTCTTAAGGACTGATAGGGCCAATTCTAGCATAGGAGTATACAATATAAAAATCCCTTTTCTCAATTTTTTGGACACTGGTATCTTTGGCTGGACTGGATTTTCTAGGTGTGTAAATTAACAAATTAGTTGAAACTTCATATTGGTAAATGTAGTTGAAGCTCTACAGTGGGTACCTAACCATTATTGTGGTGCCCATGCCAATAGGACATTGTAGCAGTCGGCCAGATTCCGTCCTATTCGTGCTGCGGTCTGTAATTACCCTCAAATGATATGTTGTCTTAACGTAAATTTTTTAACTTGCCTTAACATACATTTTTATATCAACCACGTCTTTCGGCGACCATAACTTATAAAAAAGAACTACGAATTCAATATAACAAAAAACTGAAATTATAAAGTGTGCTTCCTGTAATAAATAAAACGAATTAACATTTTAAATACCAACCATAATTTAGTTTCCGCAACTAGTTTTACATTTTACGTAGGTATAGGTACATATATAATAGAAGTTACCTAATTTTTATATACGAAATAGAAAAAAAACCCCGCGCTCATTCGCCGCCATTTTGATTCTCGTCGTGACGTCATTCCTATTTGAAATGACAGACCACACCTCACAATATTCATAGTTAACACGCAACGTTATAAAAACCATGATAAATTATTATTACTGAATAAGGCTGACCGCCTACACAGCTTGAACCAATAGAGTGGTCGCTCACCATACAATTATAATTAAAGATTATCAAACCACACCCACGCATTGTTTTAATAGGTTAATTATACGTTACACCTTATATTACCGCAAGTGATTCTAGCTACGATTATATTTGTAATGATTAACGGGAACTTGGGGTTCTTTGGAAAAGTGTTAGGTGTATTGAAAACGACCCGGGTGTATAAGTGCCGTTAGCTAGAGTCGTTTCAACCCTTATCGCGATTGTAAATGAATATTTGAACGTTTCATGCTAAGTGTGATTAGGCTTTAGTAATTTGAATCACGTAACCTTCCAAGTTAAATATAAAACGCTTTCTGCCTACCCCGTGAGGGTCCTGGCGTGATCTAATGTTATTAATAGAAATATATAAAACGATATATGTAGTACCTATACATATTAGAAGAAAAAAATCAGTTCATAATTGTACATAGAACTGCTCTACAAAATAACTCTATAAATATTACGGTTGCATTATGGATTACGTGAAAGTTTGTTATACATATTAAAGATTTTTACTCGAATTAATAAATGCATTATAATGATCTATAAATTAACAATAATGTTAGTACAACATAAGAATAAATAAGGATAAGGACAGAGCAGTCTGAAGATATTTGGTACTCGGTGATCCCTGCCTACCCCGAAGGGGACCGAGAGGGACGATGCATAATATTAAAGAGCAGCTTTATCAAGACAATTATCGACATATACCAGTTATCCTAAATTTATTGATATAAAAATGTAAATCAATGAGAACATTTTCCGAAATTGCCTTTCATTTAATAAAATAGCAGTTACAACGAGCAAAGATGATTGCGTTTTAACTTACATTATCGTCCTAACAAAGATTTGATGTTTATCTCTCCCCGGGGAAAAATAATTCACTCAAGTTTCAACTTTTACAACCTCCAAGGTTATTTTTCTTTCTTTAAATAAACGTCGCCAATCTACCGTCCCGCCGCAGTGAAAAGAACTGTCAGGCACGATAAGATTTTTGATTTAGGTATATTTGTTTTATGAGAAATATACCCTTTCTATATAGGGAAATATTCTATTAAGTAATTGAAAATATAAATTCAAAATACTTAACATTAAACTGTGGGGTGTAGTACCGACGGCGTTTTGGTACCTACATTATTGTAGGCCTATTTTTGTTGTCTAAAATAAACTAGTTTTTTAAATTGCATTAATTGAAGATAATAAAGAGGATCATATGTGTGTACTTGTATTATATTCGTGCATCTGTTTTATACGAATAGAATTACTTGATGCATTTCAAAGATACCTACATTTTAATGGTCATGTAATTTGTACATAGTTATAAAAGACTAAGCATTTTTATTTTTTACATAGAATTGGAGATTGCAAACGATTTGTTATGTAAAGCGATAACCGATCTTTTTTGTTATCAATACCAAAGTCGAATATTTGCTCGACTGCACTCGGCGTGGTAATGAGGAATATTTTTTCTTCTCTCAGAGAAAGGAGATTTAGTAGTGTCTTGCATTTTAAACGCTTGTCTGCTTAATCTCTCAATAGTGCTAAGTTTCTATTATTCTATTTTATACATTATTTTTAAAACTATGCATATTATTTAAAAAAATTATGGTACTGTATAATTTTAATAATGTAGGATTTAAATATTTTCCTTCCTAAAATTTCCTAAAAGTTCGTTCATCATTGCTACTAAGTACAGTTGGAATAATTTGCACATTAAAGTTTTACTTGATGTTGCCGTCGCCTTTTATAACATCCCAGTTTCACACGTTTTTCTCCAAAACCATAAAAAATGTAGTCAGTCGAAACCCAAGCGCAATTACATAATAAAAAAATTCCTCCATCACAAACATCTCATTCAAAATACATCTAGCGTAAGCCAGTTAAGTGGCAAATATAGAAAAAAGAACGCAGATAAAAAAAAAAACAGCCACACATTTAAATTCGGCTCACACGTCGGATCAACTTGAGGCGACAAAAAATTATAATAACAAAAAAAACGCACACATACAACAACAAAAAAGTGTGATAAAAACCGGCCGGAACATTTGAATGCAAAAAAAGTTCTAAACTACCTGCACTTTGGAATCGATTTTTAAATATTGACGTTTGACTGCCTAATAATTCTATTGAATAGGCACGAGCCGGCGATTTGTATGGCGTCAATGGTTTTTTTTTCTTTGTGTTACCTTCTTGACATTTATAGGCAATCGGCTTTGTTGACGTAGAAAGTGATTGAACGGCTCAGTTCATTTTTTTTCCCGATAACGAAAGGACCGCTTAATTTATATTAAACGCAGTTTCATTAATATGAAAGCATTGAATGTACCTTTTGTGGATGCCAATAAACTGTTGATTTAAAATCAACATTTTAATTAATACTGGATAAGGTTGTATTTGCTGTGGATCTCAAATTACTCGATACAACTAGTTTATTTATTTTGAATGATAATATCAGTTTTAATTATTAAGATTACACATGCGTCTGTGATCGAACGGAGTGAAAATTATTGAAACGATAATACGATACATTCCATTAAAAACCCAACTCCATAGCCAAGTACCCAGTTCAAACTTTGATAAAACAGCATTTTTGAGATACTACAAACATTGCGTATTGCAGTAGCATTGACACAAATTAATTAAAACCACTTTACATACGAAAAGTATGGACGAAGTTGTCTGGTAGGTATTTTAAAGACAACAAGTTCTACTTTAATCATTAGAATCCAATTATAATGATAAGAAGAAAGACTATATCGTTACTTCTCATTTTAACGATAAGAATTTACAAACGAAATTATAACATTAGCCATATTTTAGATACACTGCAGTTATTTTCGCGCACAATGTAACAAAGTATGATTTATCTATTTTGTACACTGTATATTTAAAAGTAGTCAACATATAGAAAAATTTGTACATTATATTTATATATGTACATCGTGGATAGAGCGTATTTGAATGACATCAGATGACAGTCTAGCGACAGTACCTACAAACGGGTCTAAGTTAGCGGTCCGACCTGTTCGTCGGACTCGAGCTTACCTCTACTAGTGACGTTTTTGTCCACTTTACTTGCACTCCGATGGGATTTCTTTGAGATGAATGGAGCGGTTCGTGGTTCTTTGTAAAAAAATAAAGCAAGCAGAACCCGTTCCGCAAACGGTCGTGGAGTAAGCGGGGTTTTAATGTTTTATCGCGTTCGGTGCCTCTAATTCGCGTTTCCCTAGTCCTTTTTGAAGTGCAGCGCACTCGTATTCAGTACTGTTTGGTTTTTATGACTCTTCCGTTTATGTCTGCTTGTTTATTTCTGCTCGCTATAGTGCGTATACATAATGATGGTGCCAAATTGAAAGGAGTTTGTCCAAGTCCAATTTGTGTTGTCCTCGATAATTTAAAGGCTTTCTTTTAGTCTCAACCATGATCAAGTTGGGTGATTACACAGGTGAAGTCGTTGCGTTAAAAATTCTAAAGTCCCATTCGGAACAAGCGCGATAGGGAAAAGTTATTTAAAAATGAGTCGTAATGTATGCTGCCGAAAATTGTGTACCAAACTCGACTTTAATTTAAGGGAATGTGATTAAAATTATTATATAGAGGAGTAAAAATGGAAAATAACCCTCAAATTGAAACCCTACATATTTACTTCAAACCCTCGCGAATTAAAAGCGGCATCATCAACAGAAAGTACGTGTTCGCTAATTAATTTTCTAGGGAAAAAAATTGAATTAAGGGGTGGAAATTTTTGTCGAAACTTAAATAAAAATGCAGATAGGTAGAAGTTTGTTAACAAGGGGGGCCTCCCTCCTTTGAAGTTGGTACGAGGGTGAATCTACTTGGAGGTGAAAAATAAGTCTCCCTTAAATAAGATATCTCCCGATCGGGGAGCTCAGGTGAATGTTTTTCTCGCTTCGGTAAGCATTCCTGTTTATCCAGTAGACTTTACACACGCCGGGGTTCTTTTTATTAAGCTTTCGATCGCACGCTGCGCTATATGGTATGGATTTTAGTAAACTGTTTAAAATTTCTCCGCTAAATGTTCTTGAGACATTTTTGTTCTTATTTAAGTAGGTTCCAACTTGGACTAAGTTTGGTAAATGCAACAACACATAAATGATTCAGATCACATTTCAGACCAAATAGAGTTTAAGAAGAAATGGGCCTAGAGAGTCACCATTTCACATATGATGGCTTATATTAATCCATAGCTTCATAAATAAAATTCGCAATTTGCAGTTACGGAGTATTAAACGAGCAGGTATCAGCCAGTATCTGTCCTTGTCATTAAATATCTGTAAATAACCTCGACTAGAACAGAAATATAAGATCAGCATAATTACCTACTGTCACTAAGTTCAGATAGTATAAATCGTTAAGAAGAAAGTTTTGTTATTGTTAAAGCGACAACAGTACTGCAGGAGTGCCGTAGGTTTCCCTTTGAATTCCAAATTTTGAATTTCAAAAGCAAATTTTTATCTGATGAATTTTGTTTTAGTCCAAAAGAAGATTATTTGTACGGATCGCCTAAGTGGTCCTATCTCAGAATATTTCAAGTAGCAATTCATAAATGATATTCGTGCCATTTCGATATGCCATTTCAGCGGCGGCGTGGTAACGACAACATCTAATCCCCCATTATTCTTGCGCTTGCCACCAAAAACCCTCTGTTTGATTTCCATAATGGCAATCGCGAATGATGAAAAGAAACGCTCCTTCTTGGGGCGACGTGGATGTTTAGCGAATTGATTTTCAATTCGACTTGGTACCGTCAGTAAAAAAGAGCCGTAAAATTTTCTTTTTAATTATTTTGTACAAAGTAACTTCACGCCTATAGTCCTCAAAGAGATAGGTAGAGGAGTGTGGTAAACTCCCACTTTTAACCAGTTACGTTTAAGTCCCATTATATAATAGGTGGTGAGCCTAATGCCACACCGGGCACATATCCAGACTCCGAGCAACTATAAGAAAATATAAGTTAGAAAAATCCAACAGTTTCCAATCCCGTATGTGAACCTGGGACCTCTCTCGATCGGCATTCAGACTTGTACGACACAAATAACACGACTAACAAGGCAGTCGTGTAATATTTTATATACTTAAGGTAAATATTTCTATCAAATAGTTACTTACACGGCATATTTATATAACTGTAATTTAAAAATATACGTACATATTTATTTCATACTAATTAGTTATTCAGTAAAATAATCGAGTGGCGACCATATTTCAGAAAAGTACCGTAGGCCGCTCTCTTGTCAGGTGGTAGGTAGGAAGACCTGAAGACAACACCGGGGTACTCCTGGATTCTGAAGACCCAGGACCGGGAGGAGCGGCGTCCATTAGTCGAGGCATATATATCCAGCAGTGGACCTCCAACGACTGATAGGTGAATAGATGGATGAATTAGTTATTACATTTTTATTACCAAGTTATTGCCATACGTTCGCTATAGTATTCTTAATAAAATACGCAGGATACCCTTCAATGTTTTATGAGACAGTGCAAATATGTATTAAAACTATTATCCAAGCATAATTAATTTTATACTATTTTAAATATTTAAATGTAGCATTTTAATACTCCTTAGCATTGAGTAATTATAAGTCTAGAAAAGAATATTTGAACATAACATTATTTCAAATATCATACAATGTATGCTGTATCTAATTTAAATTTATTTCCAAGTATGGTTATACCGTACACATAATACGTTATATACATTATTACATATATAACTTAGATAGGTACATACTGTGTCATTAGTGTTTGTTCAATAACATTTTTCTGCATTCGGTACACTTTATATACCCACATCTACGAAATAGGCGCGTTGCCTCTCAATGCCTTTATTTCTTTTTTTTGACCAATAACAAATGCAAATAGGACCTCGGGGAAGTACAAATTAAAAGTTCTTAACGAGAATTTTTTTTCATTGCGCAGTTATTTTTCTATTTCGTTTCGAACTAATCGTTTCTTAACCACAACGAACCGGGAGGTTAGAAGTCATAAACACAATTTTACGATTTTCTCCATTTGTTCTCCATTGTGTGCGGATTTTGTACTCCGCTACTGGGCTTGTATCCCTACGTGGCCTCCCAGTGCGTGAGGTATTTCCGCTCGAGTGCGAATAGGCGGCGATAAAGGCTAGTGACCAACCATTTTGTCGGAAACTTTTTGTACCGCCTCCGACAAGGTGCAACGATTATTATCTAGCGTGCTCCCTGAAGCGCGGAATCAAAATTTGCCATTAGCGGCCATCCATTCTACTACTGCCGGGCACTAATTATAGAGATAAATATCTCCTAACCCACATCCACTGTCAGTGACTAATTGTAAACACTCGTTGTGATTTATAATTAAAAACTTATCACTGGTTCGAAGTCGAAACTCGGCTGACAAAGATGAATCTTACTCGTCCGCTGTGGCTAAGCATAATTAGCAGTACATGAATTTTTTCTCAAATTACAATTTTTATAATGCCTTATTTCATTGTCAGTCGTAGCAAAGCTGCAAGCAGCGATTAATGGTTTTCACTGCTTATATAAACCTGCAATTGAAGGAATAGGATTGTTAGTAAAGTAGCATAACATCCCCGAAGAGGTAAACAGGGGAGTTTAGTACATTCCCACGTTTCACCAGTTACGTTTACTTCCCAACTCGGAATAAGCCTATTGCCATACATCGGACATAATCCATACTCCAAACTGTCTCTTGGAATTTTAAGTTATAAAAACCCCTATAAAACCCGACTCGGGATATAACCAAGTACCTACTTCCCGCTACGATTTTTAGTGTTATGTATTAAAAATTATTTTGTATCATTATCATGATAGATGTATTTATAGTTCCACTGTTGGGCTCTTTCTTAAAGTAAGAATGGTTAAGTTAGCCACGCTAACCAAATGCGGGTGGCGGACTTCACAGAGATATTGTGTTCACTGATTATATGTTATTGGTTACCGTCAGTCAAAATATGACGGGTGACTGCTGAATGACCCACTGGCGCAGACAGTCGGCGATATTGTGATATGATGGTCGAGTCATTAAGTTATCGCAGTAATAAGATACTGATCGACCCGCAGCGAGCACGAAGCGGTCCGCGGCTACGCGAACCGCATCTCATGCGTTCAAAAATAACGTTTGCCATAATTATCTTTTCTTTTCAGATATAAAGATTACTGTGTTTACAACCCCGCGTTGCTCGTTTGACAGCATCTCAGTACCCAACAATCGTGCAAACGGTTGCATTGCCGCAAAACAAAATTAAACACAACCAATTCCATGCAGAATTTTTGGGAGAATAATAAAAAATCAGCAAAAACTCGCGAAACGTGAAAGACACTAATTTTATGTAATTATTTACATACCGACGTACAAGAATCTTAATAGAAAATATCAAATAACTACATCATTAAACCATCGTTTCACCAGTAACGTTTACGTCCCACTATGGAATAGGTGGTGAGCCTATTGCCATGTACCGGGCACAAATCCAGACTCCGAGCCACTACTGAAAAATCTAAATTAGAAGAATTTAGTAGGGCCCAACCCGAGAATTAACAATTACGCTCACAGAGTTACATTACGTCAAAGTTCAATGGTCTGTATTCTCTTCGTATCTTCCGTTTGATATTGTTCCCATTAGGAACAAGTTAAATTTATTGCTTACTATGTTATGTTTAATACGAGCGAACCCTATACACTAGATCTGTGGCGTAGATGCCATTTTATAAATGCAAAGTTTGTTCGAGGGCCATGTTGTATGTACAATTTCCATGAAGCGTTCAATTTATTTAGTTCTTAGCTTGGTTAGTGTGGAAGAGAAAACTAGGTTCACTTTAATTCTTGTTTGAAACTAACGATCCTAGCTCTATTAAAGATCACAGTATAAAGCAATTCAGTATTACAGTTTGCCAGAACACACATGCACTAAAGACCATTATTTTGAACTGTGGTGCGTTCGGATGTACCTACTCACGATCGCCCTAAAGCGTTAAACGCATGATTTGCAAACATGCATACTGTTTCAAATATGCGTGGTAGGGAACTGAATCGCAGACTACTAAGGAATTCTTATATCTAATCCATTAGGTAGTAACTATAATCTTATTGTAATTCCATTTCATTTATCTGTAGACAGTTCAAGTCGAAAAATACTTTTCAATAAAAACTCGAGACCTCAAGTGAAAAAGGTGTCGCGGAATTGTGAATAACGGAGCGCCCATTAAAAACAATCTCCTACGATAATTCTTAAGAATTCAACGCGATCTGCTGTCGCTCGCAGGCCCTTGATAAATATCAGGAGGGGACTCTGATGGCCGAAGATTTTTATTATAAATTTCGCAATTTTTTTCACTTAAGTATTTTATATAGATTACGTAAGAACTGTATATATTATTATTACTACGACCATACTATTGGATTTTTCTAACTTGAAATTACAATTGTGTAAGGCAATAGTTTCACCTGTTATTCCACGGACCCTAACATAAGGGATGAAACATGTGAATACACTCCTCTGCCTATCCCTTCTAGTAAATACACGTGATGTTACCTATAGTGTTCATAAAACGATACGCCAGGTCTCTTACGCATTAAGCAGAGACCATATAATGTCAAATATATCTTCCTTTAGAGATTTGATGCGCTATTTCTATATCTAGACTCACTTATTATTACAATCAATATGTTTGTATATTTATAAGACCAATGCCAACGATAAAATCGGAAGGCATAGATCTAAGCGAACGTACCTCGATTGAAATCAAATCAGTCTATAGTCTTTTATTGGTGAGCATGTATTTTAGTTAGAAAATAATTTGTGTGTGTTCAGTTTAGTAGTTCAATTATGCAGAAGAGGTAAAACAATTGCCAGGACCGTAGTTGGTGAAAAGCTTCGGTTCCTACCTACCATCATGGGAAATAAGCGTGATAATGTATACGTTTTGTATGGATGAACGGGTATATTATTTGAATATTATTTGAATCGAATAATCTATTCAACTATATTCGAATCGTGTACGTGTACTCGTATTTATTGCGGTTCTACCCTTGTCCGCTTGACATAGTGTAACATCACGGCAGTAATGCCCGAAGAGGTAAGCAGAAGAGTGTAGAACACTCGCACGTTTCACCAATTTCTAACATAACACCTAATATTACGTACAATAAAATGCATCGGCCAATCCGCCGTTGCTGTTACGAAATTCAATTAAACGTGTGTTATTAATTTACGATCCCGATTCCACTGCCCAGCGTGGGCACTACGAATTAAACCCTGTCTGAGGTGACCTAAGTCCAGAAGTGGGCTGAGAGATCCATTATGATACTGTTGATAAATAATATGAATTTTATACAGCATGTGAGATTCAACATGTCACATTCATTAAATAACGTCTAGTTTTTCACACAAGGTAGCTTAGATTGTAACTATATTGGTTTTCTATTCCATAATCAAAAATGAACAGTTTACTTCGTAAAATCCAAATGTACCTAACTATTTGTGTTATTTAGCAATGACTGTTAGATTACTACATATTAGATTTGGTTCGCATCACTCGGATGCTAAAGTAGACAATATTTAAGCAATGTTACAACTTTGTCAGTATGTACAATTTATTTTATTATATTTTAGTTAAGATTTTAGCTTAGTTCATGCCTACTTTATCTATAGTTTTTAGAATAATTGAATATCGCAATTGCTTCGTCTATAAAATAAGTAGTACATTTTTTTATATCGATCGTATATTCTCAATAATAGGTTCTCGACCCACGCAACTAAAATGCCTCGTGTGCTGTAATTATGCCGATTTCGGCTTTGCACATAAAAATGCATGTTACGTGAAGGGGGTGGCGGTCCCCATTATTAAAAATCATCCCCCGTCTCCACTTGTGACCCCATCAAACATGGTGGGCTTTCAAGATCGATATTCTCTTAGCGACACTCGTTAGCGTGTTATATATTGCTTGGCTTTCGGAGACTTAGTAAGAGACATTTGGATAAAACAGACAGTTTAAAATATTTTTCAATCAAATATTTAATCAATAGTTAGCGAAGCTCACTCCCGAGACGTCGTAGTTTCGAGGACAAATATTTGTATGAATAGCACAGAATCTCTAAGCTTAAAAAAATATTTATAATACTATGTTATATATGTAGCTTTTCAGTTATTGATTTACCATTATACTGGTTCTGCCTATTTGATGTTAAAGGGCCATGTGTGGTGTTCCAAGACATTATTTTTACTGTCAGGTTCTAAAGGCGGGCTTACTGTGCTACAATGAAACTTCTGCAGACGAATTAGTTAAATTCACCTGAGATTATTTAAGTTCTTAGATCACTATATAACTATAGTTACTTAGAAGAACACGAAATATTTACGTACATATTTGTAGAGGAAGAGATTTTGGATGGATCGAGGAAGAGACTTCTTAAGCAACCAGTAGAAGGTATTGTAAATATGCCTCCGCAAACCATATGGATAATTTCTGTTTTTACAAGTTGCATTGGAACATTGTATTAATACAATATAATCCATATTGTATTAATTGGTGCTAGAAATTGGCTTTATAAGGTAATATTAGTAAGCTAGTTTGATATAAATAACCCAGAAGCAAAGTGAACGTTTTCAAAGCTACAATAAATTAACTTTTGTAGGCATGCGTGCTCCATCCTAGGACATATGCGCGCTTTCCATTAGACGGGAACGCCATCGAATGCTAACTTAAAGTTTAATCAAATTAACCAGTCATCGAGATAAGGCTTGAAAGGTAAAATAAAAAATTAACACACGCCCTTACATCCATACATGCTAAAATATGACGGATTAACATTTATTACCGAAATAAAATTGTTTTATTTCAACGCTGTAATTGCCGTGTGTATAAAATTTTCATATCACACTAACAACTTACGAGCGAAAGGTCAAAATGGCGATAAATTAGTTTAACATTGTGACATTTACCGCAGCGTTAGCACTGCGGGTCAGTTGTGGCAATACTTCACGTCGAAGCTTTCACTGTAATAAAGTAAAGCTCGCTTTTATTCAAATTCAATCGTAATCGTGTAGTATAAAACAACAAAACTATATTTTCTATGTCTCGCATGGTCAGTTCAACATCAGTTCTGAACGGGGGTTGAGGGTTCGATTCCCACGCATTACAATTGTACGTGCGATGTATTGTGTTTGGGTGTAAACATTACTAAAGTGTATATATATTTACATGTATATACCTGGTATATTAATAATCTGCTTTTTATAACACAGTGTTCCTGTATGGTTTCAGATGGACTTTCATCAACTAGTCCCAAAATGTTATACTACCTCGATATTATATAGGTATATAATATTCTACCCATTAGAGGAAATGCAAGCGTGATCTTATATTACATATCTATCCAATGACGGGCTTTCTAGATTACTCGTATGTTGTGCACACGTACTGACTTTTCCGTGTAGGTACTATGAAAATATTCAGTTTCTGAGACAATCCTTTCAAAAACAGCGCAAGCGTGAATGAAAATAATGATGATTGTAAAAAAAGCTCGTGAAGTATGCTAGAATAGATATTTTCGGTGCCCAGTACATTCTGTCTATTTCGTGAAAGACCTGGCGTGAAGGTATAATAATGATATATCGGTAAAGCTGTTGAAATAAAATTTATTTAATAGCACAAAACAAATTGAAATTTAACGACCGCTTTGAAAACATTTCGTGGTCTTCTCATGTCTATGGCGCGGTATAAATCACATTGATGAGAGTTGTAAATAAATAAACTATTAATCGTTCTCAACCTTAGTAATATATGTTGAGAACAAAATGAGAAATTTATGACACACTTGTGTAGAATTAGGAAAAATACATTGTGCTTAAAGTAATTTTTATATAATAAAATTAAACGTAATGCAACTCGATAGCGATTGTTTTTGGTGCGTGGTGTATGTTTGTGTGTGTGTGGAGTGGCCCTGCTGCTCAAGAAGTAGGTTCGATTCCTGCGTCGGGTCCTATTAGATTTTTGTAACTCAGAATTTCTATTTAAAACAAACTAGTGGCGATTCGGAATCTGGATGTGTGCCCGGTATAGGACAACCTCACCATGTGAGACGTAAGCGTAATTGGTGAAATGTGGAAATATACACTCTTCTACCTACCTCGGGGATTCCAGGCGTGATGTTATATTTAGGTGGGTAACGATCCAATACCTCCAACTCGAGTCACTAGCCTCAAGACTGATAAACTAGTTCAATTCTTCCATTTATATGCCTCCATATTTAATTCACATATCATAAATCCCTATAGAAAAGCCTTAATATTTTATACTCATTATAACACATACCGACTAAAAAAAGACAATACATTACAATAAAATGTGTGTTTGTTATAATAATATTTATGTATGTTAGATACAGATTAAAAATCTAAATAATATGTAATAACAGTAAGTGAAGCATTTTTGAGTTACATGTACTTAACTAGTATAGCATACATAAGCCACTCTCAATCTAATTGACAAAAAGTATAACTAGAAAGTTGCATTTACAAAATAATATCTTACAAAAAATCACGCCCGGATTTCAAGGTTAGAGATATGTGACAGTGTTCCCTGCCTACTCTGTAAGGCGCGTAAAGGACCTGGCGTGGAGCTATTTTGTATGTAACAATGTTTTGATAAGAACTTAATATCAAAACTGATAAGAGAGCGCAAATATACGTACCTACATACATAGAATTCGTCGAGGCGTCAATAGTCCTGAATACAAAATGGGTGTTGAGATTTATTAAAAATGTATCGTCCCAGACTGCTGCCAGCGTAAGGTTTCAAAGTGAAGGCATTCGTTGAAGAAAATGAACTTTTAATCCGAAGCAACTGGGGTCTTTATAAGGTACCGTCGAACACACAAGCGCTAATAACGATGGTAATTTATTTTATCAAAAATAATCAATAATATAACGAACGATTCGATAACTTAAAAAAAAACCAATCTATGTAGTTATGTACATCACTTAAAATTGGTATATTTGTATGTTTGGAGTATTTATGATTGTAATAAGTATCTAATTAATCCCTTATTTATTACTATTTATCCTCGAATTGGTGATTATGGGCGAAAACCTCACAGGACAGGCCTATGTCCAGCAGTGGGCTGACACTGATGTTGATGATCAACAATAAGATGATATGCTATTGTAGAAGTTGTAATATTTATAGTGGCACTGCATTTATGTTCCCGTCTGTACTTTAACCTCATAAGCCACCCTTCGAGATGAAGTTTTTTTCACTCAAATCAGTTGCACTCCCCCATTCTTGTTATGGCGTTGCTATTATTGGGTTTGTTAACGCATCGATGACTCTATGTAACTTAGAGTGCGGAAAACCACCCTTATCGACGTTATGTAAAGCTTATGTGCTACGGACGTAACGTCAAGCCTGTGATCCTCTGAGAGGTGGGTAGACGCACTCTATGCGTTCTTACTGTAGTACATTTGCCTGGAAAGCATTTTGAATTACGAATCTAGTAAGTGTCCACGTCATAACAAAGTGTGGCCATCTCAAATGGTTGTTCATGCACAAGGTTCTGGATTTGAGTCTCGGGTCGGTCAATATTGGATTTTTCTAAGTTGAAATTTCTTGTACTGGCACGGAATCTGAATTCGTGCCCGGCGCATGGTAATAGGTTCACCCCCTTTCTATATTGGGACGTAAACGTAACTGGTGAGACTTGGGAGTGCACAATACTCCTCTGCCTATATCTTTAGAGATTACGCGCCTGATGTTACGGTTTAACTCTTTATCATTTACATAGTACGTCTAACAAAAGGCGGACCGAATGCTTAGAAGCATTAACTGCCAGTCAACCTAGGATGAAAATGTAAATAGGTATATACGAGTAGTCGAATTTAGCAAGTAAATACAATGAACTGATAACAATATATAGGAATATGGAAAAATATGTGTCATGTAATCAAAATCCAAAAAAAAATAACTTTTACAATGCACAAACATGAAATGTACCATTCAAACAATATTTGCAGATCGCTATGTAGTTTTATTCGCGAGTACGATTTCAACTCAGCACAGCATCACGTGAGCCATCTGGTCGGATAATAAAACCATAACTAAAACGACCGGTAGCGAAATAACTGCCGGTTGAAAAAACAAAAAGCGATCCGCGCACAATGAATTGAATCCTGCGTCCAAACGAAAGGGGGTCAGCCATTCCCAGGCGAAAGCGTTGTAAGGCGAAAAAAAGTAATTTTAATAACACACTTATCTGCATATTGCACCTTTCTGTATTAAGACAATAATACAATTTCTGCTGGCGACATCTGTTCTTAACCCTCTGTACGCCATTGTTTATAGTTACAAAAGTAAAAATGCAACAATGGGCCGCGTTGACACAGTTACGCAACCCTTCGAGCGTTCCGGCTCGATCTAAAACAATAAAAAAAAAGTATGAGATTGTTATGAGAAGAACAGGTTTTCATTATCATCAGAAAGGGTAAAATGAGATGTGGAGAGATGGAGCTCTCAACTGGCGCAGGGCTGATTGATGGGGTGTTATGGGTTTGTGAAGTTGTAAATTTTTGTATATCTTTAATTATGGTTACAGTGAAATTAATTAAAATTAACAGTTGTATGCCGTATCATTCATATAATGGAAATAATGAACTATTGATTCGAGTACAAATAATTTAATAAAACATTCGAAGCAATGCTTTCCAGAAAAGGAATAAACTTATTTTAAAGAATTGAGGCATATAATACGCGTAGATATATAAATAAATTCAGCAGCTGCTTTAAAAAACAATTTAAATTACCTGTCTGTTCTATAAATATCTAGCCAAAATACATTTTTATTTCATATCTAAATCAATATCTAGTTAGACTTATTTATTTATGTATTTATTTATTTATGTATTGTTCTACATATACCGCTCCAAACATTTCTCTCTAATACTAGTCAGTTTGAAAAAATGTTTTATGAAACACTCAGTGTTATTTTAACATCTCCGACGAGTTTCAAACATCAATCCAACCCTACAGTATACCGTATTTTAATTATAGCTTCCTCTTCCCTAAACTTCTCGAAGACATTGTCCCCTTTTAATTTATTCATGCAATTCATTAGAAATCATTCTGAACTGGCAACACATGCAAATAGGGCGAAATTAAAATCATAGACAAAGTGGTTTTTTTTTCTATTTTACTAACTTTTGTCACAGCAACATTCCCACCAAACAGGATTCTGCGATTCTATTTTTGAATTCGAAATTAGAGCGTCTTGTCAATATGTATTTTTTTATTATGGCGAACATTTCTGTTACGTCGGTGGTTATATAAAAAAGTAATATAAAAAATTACAATCATTACTTACGTATGTTCTTGTGAGTTCATTCATTCGGCTTGTGGTATAGAGATCGTTAGGAAATTTTTGAATTAATTATATATATTTGATGTGAAATTTTCGTAGAATTAAATTAAATTGCGACACGACTCTAACGTTATAAAAATCTATAAACATTAGGAGTCAATTCCTAAGGTTTAACTTAATGCCATGCTTTGAATATAAAATCATTTATGATAGCATTAAAAATTCTCGTCGCACTAGCTAAGCTATACCTATGCATTATTTAACAACAATATGACAAGATATCAATATTTTTATTACTCAAGTTTATGATTTCATTAGCGTCTACATGCGACTTCGTTCGTGTTAAAACGCTACAAAATGATATAAAAAAGAAAGAAAGAAAAATGAAAACGTACAGTGATCAAAGTATACATGTATAGAACTATTTTGTTGCTGTTTGACTGTTTCGTTAGCTATCGCAAGCGTGGCTGGTGATCGCGAGGTCCTAGGTTTAATTCCCGGATCCAGTCAAATAAGAGTTTATCGAACTTAAAATTTCTAGTAGCAGCAAGAAGTTTAATTGATGCTTTTCATATGGCTGTAGGCTCGCCGTCTACTCCATGGATGTAATTGGTACCATAATTGGTACGAATGAATCATGGGGTTTATTGGATACACTACTCTATCTACCCCTCCGTGGAATAATTAAAGTGATGTTAACTTGGTACAATAAGACCAAATAACATGAAGTCATTTAGAAATGGCGGCGGTTTGAATCGCACATATGACTTGTGAGACAACCAACGGTTACTTTAACTTCGTTTATTGTATATTTTATTGAATTGTATTATGTATTGTATTTTATATGTTGTCTATGTATTGAACACAGTGGCTTATAACATTTAAATAAAATCATCTAACTCGTTACACTGAAGGAAACGTAATTAAGTTAATTTTGACGAAAAATCACGAGCAACTTACTAACATTTGTATGGATGTAATTATTTATGTATATAATAAAATATTCAGTAATGCTCATTGAACGTATGACATTCTAAGCGTGTCTGTTCTATCTGGCCGTATCTCTAACACCCATCTAGGACTTAATGTCATAGCTTTACTTAGTAGCCCATGAATAAAGCACACCTGGATGACAAACCCAACACACAGGATACACCCCTGACGTTAGGGTTGTCAGTCATCATCATTCACATGTCCGCAGAAAATTCTCGAACTACATATGTATACATATGATTTTATACAAAAGTAATTGTATTTGTCTAATATCTGGTACGCTGACTATTAATGGAAATGGATCCACAGTTAATAATGATTCAATGAGAGCTCGTTATGAGCATTTAAATAAATGTAGGTATTTTATAAACGTAATATAAAGCCGGTAGTCGTAATCCCCGAAGCGGTAAGCAGAGAAGTGCAGTAAACTCCCACGTTACACCAGTTACGTTTATTTCCACATTGGAATAAGCGGTAAGCATATTGTCAGACACCGGACAACAGTCTACAATCCGTTTCTATTAAGAAATTTTGTTAGAAAAACCCAATAATACCTGACCTGGGATTCGAACCTAGGACCTCTCTATCGAACCTTTGGAACTACCCATACTATCGAGGTAATCTATAAATCATATTGTATAAAACGTAACATCATACCTATTATCCCCGAAGAGGAGGCACAACACTCCTACGTATCAACAGTTACGTTTACGTCCCACTATGGAATAGGAGGTGAGCCTATTGCCATGCACCGGGCACAAATTCAGACTCCGAGCCACTACTAGAAAATCTAAATTAGAAAAATTCTATAGTGTATTGTGTAAAAGTTATAAAAAAAAATAATTCATGTTCATGCACGAATATTCTAAAATTGACATGTGATTAAATGGAAATAACATTCTAATGCTGACATAATCGACAACCCTGAGAATAATCTATGGTTAGATCATGCAGTAAACATCTGCCTTTGGCCTGTAGATTACTTCCTCTATATATTATCTAGGGCTTACACTATCGAAACGTTGACTAATAATATGTGATCATTTTTTCTTATAATACAACCGCAATAGTATTATAGTTGAATGGTATTCTAATGCAGCTGTCTTGGAGACCGGTAGCCTGCGGTTTGTTGCTTGTACAGCACCTGATGAAACAAAGGAAATTCTATTACTAATTGCGTTATTTGTAAACAGTGAAATGGTGCAAGGGTTACCAATTTTCAAATCTCCCACGTTACTGGGAAATTTCATTTGAAACTTTGCATCGATGTACTGTAATATATTACAAAAGATACTAGTAGATGGTAAATGCAGCGGTGTTTAAAGCCAGCAATATTATAGATATCAGAAAATCACTTCTTAATCTTAAATCTTAAAAACGCCTAATAAAAAATAATAATAATAATAAATAATAAAAAAAATAATATCACGCCTGCAATACCCGAAGAGGCAATCAGAGGAATGTAGTACACTCACACGTTACACCAGTTACGTTTACGTCCCACTACGGATTGGGTGGTAAGCCAATTGAAATACACCAGGCACATATGGAGACTCCAAGTCTACTCCAAGCTACTGGAAAGTCTGTTTAAAAAATCCAATAGAGCACGAACCGAGATTTGATCCCAGGCCCGCACGATCGGCAGTCGCGTTAGCAACCAACACAGCCAACGAGGCGGTAACAATAATCCGTGGAAATAAAAACAAACAATTAAAAAGTTATTCTTTACTTAAACTATTATTCGGCTTTGAATAAATAACCAGTCAACTCACGCCCAATCTAATTAATTTTTTTTATCCATATATTCTTGACAATAAGATGGTGGAATAAAAAAAGCAATGTGAATAATTCAAGATGTTTATTGTTTTTGTGACGGAGCAAAAAATAAATAAGTATATCATACAACATGTATAAGAAAAATAAAACACCGCGCAGTTAATTAATGTTAACAATTAAATATATTAAAAATAGAATTGTGTTACATTCAAATGGCAAATGCATAGCAAAAGATAACATTTTTATTGGACGAGACAAGACGATACGCTACATAAAATTGTATAATTGTATATATTAACGTAAGATAGAACAATCTGTAACACAATAAATTGTTTCTTGCTTTTGATTGGGTGTTATACAAAGAGCGTTCACCTTTAATATGATAAAAAATATCTAATTATTTCATTATTTATTATTTAATACTTCGTTGTTCGAGTGGCTGAAAGTGCTACAATTGCCGAGAGGTCCTCGGTTCGAATCCCGGGTCGGGTATTATCAGATTTTTCTAACTTTAAAAATCGGTGTTGTAAAGTAAAGAACGGTATTGTGCCCGGTGTATGGCAATAGCCTTGCCCCGTACACCATAGCCAGACGTGAACGTAATTGGTAAAACGTGGCAATGTATTACACTTCTTTGGCTGCCTCTTCGGGGATAACAAGCATAATGTTACGCTTCTTAATGATGAAAGTTTTACATTTTACAAATGGACATGTAAATTACAATAAGATATAAATCATAGTAATACGTGTTACACCATTCTGCTGTAATCCTCTTTGAACTTCTTTCTCATTTTCTTCTTTTTATATTAAAAGTTTGCTGTCTACTGTCTGAGAGTAATCGATACATCGAATTTATTTTATTAGCATTACTCTAGAATGGACATTTTTATGTGTTAATAAATTAAATTTATAATAGGTATTGGTAGCAAAGTCAATTATCAAAGCCCAAGCCGACCTCATTTGGACGTGGTGCACCATGTTTTACAAGTTACGAAGATCTTACGAAAACTGACCGGGATATAGCGCAGTCTACCTAGGAAAAGCTAAATTCTCTGGCCATGGACAGACAGTAGCGTAGGCGGTACGAAAGGCTTTGTTCTGCTATTCCCAGCGTGGGAATTATGGATAATAACTCTCATTCCTAGCGAAGGCCTGTGTCCAGCAGTGAATAGTGTGATTATGAATATGCACCGTGAACTTACGTTAACTTTTTTGTTGTCTCTATCCAATGCCTTTAAATGGAGCGGGCAGTTCATGCAGAAATATCTTAACTAATATATGTACAAACGCTTCATTACGTACATACATATATATGGGTAAGTGTTTAAAATAAGAAGCATGTTTTTATTATTACATATTAAGAAACGAGAAATATTTTCAAATCGATTGCTAGAATACTGTATTTCAATAAATTAAGATAAACGTAACATTACGCCTATAATCCCCGAAGAGATAGGCAGAGAAGTGTTGTATACTCCCACGTTTCGCCAGTTACGTTTATGTCCGGCTATGGAATAGGTGGTGAGCTTATTGCCATGCACCGGGCACAAATCCAGACTCCGATCTATAATTACAAAATTTAAATTAGAAAAATCCACTAGTGCCCGACCCGGGATTTGAACCAGCACCTCCCGATAGGCAGTCGCGCTTGCAACCAACACGACCAACGAGGCAGGCATAAATTAAGATAACATCCGTATTTCACATTATAATATAATTATAGATACGGAACCGCAGTCTTACGAATCGAACTCGCTTTTAATCAGCTTTATGTGATCGTAAAGCAATAGAAAAGTACTTAATGCTATAAAAATAAATAGATAATGATACATTTGAATAACTGCAGGAAATTCTAATAGATCCGCGTAAAGATAAATTTTCTATTACGTCCACGTTTACCTAAATTAAATTAGGGACATTGAAGGAATGCAACGAAAAATGCAAATTCCGCTTTTCTTTTAAAAGGCAGAGCATGTCCTTAACATTGTATTAATGAGAAGAGACCCATGACTAACAATAGAATTATAAAATATGTAATGATAAATATAGAAAAAAAATGATTTAAAATTAATACCTTAAGTATTTCCCTACCGAGTGACGCATGTAACTTAATGTTAAATGAAATATGTAAATCGTTCAGAAACTTCTAACTCCCTCATCAGCCAGTATTCAACCTATTCGGTCAAGATAGGTAAGTAAGTATTAGTATGATATGTATATTTTCTGGTGTGAGAAATATTTCTGGAATATCCCACGGAAACACTCAATCATGGTGACTGTAGGCCGGATGTAAAAATGCAATAGGGTTTTCTTTGTAACACCTCTATTGGCCGGTATTAACATAACGGTAACACGTCAACACTAACGGGCGTTAAATTGTAATATATACTCGTGGCGCGGTATATTTGCCTATACGTTAGTCACTTCCGCCAACGGTATAGTTACCACGGTTTAATGCTCCAGTCCCCTATGCGATATTCAAGTTACGTGGAAACTATTCATCTAGAATTTTCAACATAAACTCACATAACCTAATATGTGGCGATCACGTATCTTTTAAGAGTACTCCTTAAAGCAAGATGGAAAAACGTAACGTAACATCACGCCTGTGTTCCTCGAATAGGTAGGCAGAGGAGTGTAATGCACTGCCACGTTTCGTCAGATAGTGATGTAAAACCACCACCAGATCTAAATACGCCAACGGTGAATAGTTGCGGTCGACTGAAATGAGTTTATGAATCGACTGAATATCCAATCTATGCTCTAGTTATGACTTAGTGTTGGAGAGTGAACTGAACTGCATTAATACTACAACGTAATCACCATTTCACATACGATGTAACGTTGTAATAGTGAGGAAATAATTATTTAAATAAAAAATTCTCTTAAAAAAACTACGCAAATGACAAGATGAACTCAACATTCATCGACGTCATAATCATCATCGAACACTTCCATCATCATCACCATTCACATACCACAGCATCATCATGAAACACCTCTGTTTCCCGGTATCAAATCTCATGTTTCCTTTCACGAGTTTACACTCTTGGAGATCTGTGAGTTGATGATTATCTTTATATGTATATAACAGCAAACACAGATTGGCCACCTGATGGCGCTGGTCGCTATTGCCTTGAAACTTATGCAACACAAGAGGTCGGGCCGGCCGTTACAGAATGGATATAATTATATAACTGCTATTGGATATATTGACTTTGTACTCAATGGTCGTTCAGCTGGGGATACGGGTTCGAATACCACCCAAAGTACATATTTGTCTGTATGCGTTTTTCCCCGTGTCTCGTTGTATAATTATCTACATATATTTAGCACTTATTTAGAAATGTGTGAATGTACATATATTTATCAGCTGGATTATTATCAGCCCAGTTCGAAATCAAATGGCCGTAAATGCTTACATATTACATATTATTAGAACGTAACATCAAGCCTGTAATTTCCGAAGAGGTAGGCTGATGAGTAGTACCTACACTTCAATGTCTCACCAGTTACGTCCCACTATGCA
>DWTO01000013.1:0-36809 GCA_018244755.1 Jemadia pseudognetus
AGGTAGGCAGAGGAGTGTAGAACACTCCCACAATTCACCAGTTACGTTTACGTCCCACTATGGAATAGGTGATGAGCTTATTGCCATGCACCGGGCACAAATCCAGATTCCGAGATACTACTAGAAAATCTAAATTAGAAAAATTCTATAGTGCCCGACCCGGGAATCGAACCCAGGACGCACTTACAACCAACACGACCAACGAGGCAGTCAGAGAATAAATTAAATTATGTTATTTGGATTTAAATTGCAATAGCATCCAAAGCTATTATTTCAACAGTTAGGTACGACTCATTAGTCATTACAGATATAATTAAACTTCACTAATACGAGATGGCTTGAATAAGCAAGACAAGTATAATTAATACTTGATTGCGATCAATGTTGACAGCGCGGTCAGTTAAACAGTCATAGTTAGTAGCTACTCGTAGCATTCAACCACTTCACCACTGAGTTCAAAGCTTGGCACGCATACAATAAAATGCCCGGTTTAACATTAAATATGATTTGCTGTAACGGTAAAGAAAAATATTCCGAAAATACCTGCGCCGCTTAGATTTACACAAACTGCTGTAGATGAAGCTGGTGAAATCTGCCAACCCGCACTTGGCTGCCGTGGCAGATACGGCCTTAAGCCATCGCATTCTAAAACGAGATCCATGGTCAACAGTGGAATGATAAAGGACTTGAAGATTATGACTCCTGTCGCTGTGCAACGAACCAGAAATGGCCATTTTACACTATAAAGTCGACCGACGGTTTTTAATCAACATATAACTGTATGTCGTCCGGTAATCATTGTAACTGCAAATAAAACTATTTTATTTATTACTGTCCGACAAAATTTTTAACCAGATGGCTTACTGTTATTCCTGTGGTTATTTTGCTCATATTAACTTATGTTCGTGTTTACGTATCGAAATTTTGTTAATTTGTTATAATAATAACTCATTACGACTTCCAATGGATGCAATTAATCGAATGCTGATTCATTTGACGCCTCATTTCTTCACTTTTGTATTTGTAAACTTTGTCGAAATGTATGGCCATAGACTCACCACCAATTCCATAGTGGGACGTAAACGTAACTGGTGAAACGTGGGAGTGTACTACATTCGTCTGCCTACCTCTTTGGGAATTACAGGCGTGATGTTATGTTTGTAACAAAATGTAAATATTGTGCATAAAAAACGTAGACTTTATATTTTTCATGAAGATGTTTCAAAAGCTTTCGAATGAATACAAATAATCTTAGCCTGAAAACAATACCAGTTAGTCTGTAGGTATTCTGAGGTACAAGTATATCATAAGAGTCTGAACGCGTTATTTTTGTACTGAGTCTTTATATCCTTATAGGAATATACATTGTGTGTTAGCTGACATGACGTTTGGCACTATCCCCGAGCGGCCCCGTCTTAAATCTTTTTCAGAAAAATATGTGTAGAATTTTCCTTTAAGTCCTTTGGAGGAACAGAAACTTAGTTTACGTATAAAGATTAAGTTAAATTCTTGTCATAAAATAGTACATTTTTAAAGAGAGATTAGCAAGCATATATGTAACTTTTTTTATTACTTTACCTTCACGTCTGAGTCCTTACGGGGAAGGTAGAAAGCCTTGTGTGATGAATATCTTTATGCTTCTAACCCTGGCCTACTCCTTCTGAATTCATCATTCTGTTCAAACACGCACATCGGTTTCGTAGGCTTGTAATTCCTCCATTAGCCAGTATCTGAACATATTGGCCAAAATTATTCTTGCTGGCCTTCAGCACCTGCAACCAACAACATTTGCATTAAATGATTGTCTTGCCATTTTTTATCCGCATTCTTTCTACATATTCAAATTTTCGAATAATATAAAATAAGGTCTTGAATAATTAAATACATATTCTTGTTATTAATGAAATTGAAACGACTATTAGAAACTATAGTTAAAAATTTAAATCGAACAAAACCAATTATAGTCTTTCCATTTAATGTTAAGGCCTTTTCCGCCGCCTAGTGTGAGTACTAATGGCACAGATAGCATCAAGAACAATTACAAATACAATTTAATACAAATGAAATGATCCAAACTCAAGCCTAGACCTTCATTGTACTCAAGCCCAAGGTTGATATACATTATATAGGTATTGCATTGTCGTTCGTTTCATGTCGATGTACAAAATTTCAACGAATCCTAGAAACATAATTTATTTATTTATATTTATTTGGGAAACAAACAATACATTATTGCATATTATAAAAGAAAAATAAAATTAGCACACACATCAGTAAAGTTTCCACTAATATCTAGTACATAGTAGTTGAGAAACGGAGCAAATTTACAAGAAAGAGAATAAAGATAAAAACAAGTAATAACTTAATAAGCAACCACTAATACTACTTAACAAAATTTTAAATGAACTTGGTAGACTAATTAACCTATTGAAGAATAGAAAGAATGGACCTTTCATTTATATTGTAAACCAAATAATATAACCTCATTATCGACGCTTTATCGTTCCAATAAGTCTTCTCTCGTAATGTCAAGTTTTTAAATCTCTACGGTAGCCAAGAGCGTGTTAGCAGACATCATACGGTTTAGAGAAGGTTCTAGACAATTCTACAGATTTTCTCGCTGTTTTCTTTGCACCGTTACGGCCAATAAAATTTACATTTAAAACACGCATAAGTTCCTAAAATGAAGAGCATGCGCGTGGTATTTTAAGGTCAAATTCCCGGAATTGACAGTTAAAAAGCAAGATTTCAATATTTCGATACAATTAATGTTCATAGTCGGATTATTTCAATAATTATTTATACCCTTATGTATCATATATATTCATTTGTTTGTATCTATTTGACAAGAAAGCTTTCCTTGCTTAATTATCACACATTTACTATGTTTTTATCAACAAACTTTTGCACCTTTTTTTAGTTTTCTCCTTCACGTATTTTGTCAACTATTTCAACGAAGTTATCAAAATAATATGAAATATTGACTAAAACAAATACAATATACATAACTGTGTAAAAAAACCAACAACATTGGAAATATTATATTTACTCGTGCGTATCGTCGCTGATCGAACGGCACCGCTTAAGTCGAATATTGGCATTCATGTTTTGAATGACATTCGATAAAAATGCCTTGAATAAGGTAAAAAACATAAATATTCACCAACACTTATTATCTACAAAAATCTTTTACAAAAACTGACTTATAAACTCATGAAATTAATAAATTAATTTATGCAGTTTTTTCAATCCCGTGTAAAGTCAAACAAAATGATTTGAGCGCTGTTACTCGATAAGCGGCGCTATGTACATATACAAATATTTCTTGTACTAAGCTCTAGCTCTTTTAGCATCCTTACTATCATAATATAAGTACTAGTCTATTCCATCATGAACATCAACCAGTTTCCGTCCACACATTGGAGCGGCCACAACATTGAGCTCACTACAATTAGGTAAATATGCTGGCTCAGTGGCGTACTAAAATGTAATTGTAATGTTTTATAGTAAAAAGGTTTTCGTTTCAGTTTAAATTATCCGCGTATGTGTATCATAAAGTTCAGCAGTTGAAACAACCACAAAATAACGCGATATTACGAGTACATTGTAATCTCGTAATGATAATACACCGGGGTACTTTATAGTAATAGCCCTATGTTCATTCTGGTTACAGTACATTCAGTTTTAAAGTTATTCTCTCATTTCATTTTGAAACTTGAAAGCTATTACAATCAAATCAAATTTTCAAGATTTAAAAATGTGCCTTAACTATGTGACAATACAAATATTTGGCTTTGTGCTCCCTGTCTATCCCGTAAGGTACCTGGCGTAATGATATAATAACAAATATATCGTTACCGAAGTAATTAACACGGAACAGTATATCCAATCGTGATTTAAATGATTTATAAAGATAATAAAATGAAACGATCACTGATAAATCCATTTATGAAAACAATGTCAACATGTAATACCTAAACAAACCCGCAATGGGAAACAATAATTACAAAGTCATTATTAAATTGTTTAGAAAGATATGTCATTGTTAAATGATCGTAGAATTTAAATCAAACTTGCCTATCACCCGGATAGTAGCTCATAGCATCAGCATTTTGTGTAAGATCCATGTAAAACGTGGGGTCAAGCGTCGGGTCAGGGCGCCTTGAGCCCCATTGAGCACGCATGGGATATTTACAAGAAGGCGTGTATTGACAGGCTTAGAGATAGGGAAAAATACTGAGAACACAATACATCTTAGTCATTTTGATACATTCTTGTAATCATACCAAAACTTCGTTTAATGATGCCTGTGTCTATTTTAATGTAAAACAATTAATTCAAACATGAACAGTCTTATTTCTAAATACACACAATATTCAACATATTCAAGTCAATTTTAAATGATCAAAATACAAAAAAGTGACAATATAAACAATGGTAATATTAAAAATAGTTATAATATGTATTACATTTTGTACATAAAATTGAGTAACATCACGCCTGTAATGCCCGAATAGATGGACAGAAAAGTTTAGTAGTACTTCAAATAATGTGTTAATGATATTATAATACCATGGTTCCATAGGGATTTGTAATCCGTACAAAAATTACAGATCAGTAAACGCAGGTTGTTCTTAATATCAAATGTTAATAATATTTTTGTCATCAGACTACATCATAGAATACAGCACGCATCTCAATACAGCGAGACATTGTAGGAGTGTATTCGTAAATATTCCTTCGTGACTACAGTTGAGTGTGAATGGCTTACAACTTGTGTAAGCACCAGTCTCGCGCCACTCCAACGGTACCCTCTGATGCCCTTTGATTTACAATGCATCCTTGCGCGTGAACCCCAGCTCCTCATGTCCAGACCCCTCTTTACTAATCTCTAATCACTCCGCTGTAATTAAAAACGAAAAAATGTGTAAGGGGGAATTTTAATATTACATTTCTATACAGATGATTTTAATTAACTGGCGAGGTTTTTCAAAATCAAATCACTTTTTTAGTGACCTGTGTTAAAGTTATTTATTACAAACTGTTATTTTTAATTTAGAAATATAACTTTAAAATAAAATGTGCGAACAGAGAAGTCAAGAATTGGCGTAAGTACCTACTTGCACTTTACATAGAAGAGAATCACAGCATGCTAAATTTTATATATTTTAATTATGCGTTAGATACAAATAAATTGTCCTCTAAGGCGTGTGAAGTCTGCCAACCCGCACTTGGCCAGCGTGGCAGACTATAGCCTTAACCCTCTTATTCTGAGAGGGGACCCCGGATCCAACAGTGGAACGACAAAAGGGTCGAAAAAAAAATAAAAAAAAATTGACACGTGCGATATAATTATATTAATTAAATGCCTCGTTGGTCGTGTTGGTTGCAAGCGCTACTGCTGATCGTGATGTCCTTCAAATCCTGGGTCAGCTGCTATTGAATTTTTCTAATTTAGATTTTTTAGTATTCGCTCGGAGTCTGAATATGTGCCCGGTGCATGGCAATAGACTCACCACCTATTCGATAGTGCGAGGTACATGTAACTGGTGGAACGTGGGACTGTAGTACACCCCTCTGCCTATCTCTTAGACATTTATAGGAAAGATGTTACGTGTCTTTTTTCGACCATCACCTGATTTCATATCATTACTAGGTATTATTATTATATCTGAACTAAACTGTTATAAAAATTTTCAAGGTGATGAGTACCTACTTTATATTTAAGATAGATTATTTATACCACATAGTTTACTAATAATTGTATTTACTAACAAATGAAAACTTAATTGTTTAACTGTATCATAATTAATTCTGTTGATTCTTACGTTGATTCTTATTTTACTTATTAAAATAAACAATGTATCGAAGTATGTTAGGATACTATATGTAGGTATTTACATATCTGTCCACCTAGGTTTCGGCACTATGCCAGTTACCGATGTACGTAGTATTACATACGACTATATACATAGAGCCAGTAAGCCTGTTACAGCCGCGGTGTAACTTTATTACCGCTGGCCAGGTTCCATGTTTTCCGATCTAACCAAGATTAAGTCAATCGTGCGACTATGTGAAACGCAAATATGCGTTTTTCCTGCGACATGGCGTAACATTACATCACATTAATTGGAAATACGGTATAATCACTCATTATTAAAGAACTTCGCATATTGTATGTATCTAGTAATGATCACCGCCATCATACCACCAACACAGTCAACATCACCAACGTCATCATCATCAACCCTTATCAATTATCAACACTTGTTCACTTCCACTGCTGGACAAGATGAAAATAATTAAGGCCGTAGTCATGACATAGAATTATACAATTTTTAAATCTAGCCTGTTATTAAAGATTGGTTCACAAAATCGATGCATACATTGCTTATAGCAGTTACTAAATTACCGATGCTCTCGTATGACAATGGACACAAAATCATATTATCCAGGTATACGAATATTGATATCACGTTCAACGCAATCTGTTCCCAAATCCAGCATAACAGCATTTGCCTCGGGTGCCTTGTGTCCTGTGACATGCAAATCTTGGTGATAGTATTAAATCGTATAGACAGAGTAGAAATACACACACGAATCGGTCCTGGCGTATCGGATGTAACTAGCCCCGGGGTGTGCCACGGACAAGAGATCATAGCGTGCTAATTCTATCGAAAACACCTTTGTCATGCAACTTTGATTGTCACAAACAAAACTGTTCATCACGTTCGCACATAGAGCTTACGATGTCCGCACGCTATTGCGATCAATACTATACATTCATGTTATTACAGCATTTCAATATACAGAAAAAATTAAACTTATTTGTAACTGAATCATGGTCCACTTTAATCTTGATAATATTATTATAGATAAGACATTAGATTATATATTATTAGTTTAGATTAAGCAGCTGTAAAGTTATGTGTAAAGCAGTGATAGTCTAGTGGTTTGAAATTCGATCTCTCACTCCGTGAGACCGGGTTCGAACCCTAGCGCACACCTCTTAAAAATGTGCGTTTTAAGTTTAAATATCACTTGCTATTGGGTTTGTGCCCGCTGCATGGCAACCGGTGAAACGTGTGAGAGTGTTCTACACTCTGCGTACCTCTTCGTAGATAACAGGCGTGCTGTTACGTTGTTACGTCATCACCTTAACTAACATTATTATTGTCATTTTAAAAGACTACTCCTATTTTAATGTAACTTGTTACATTAATTCGCTATTAGGTATACTTTTCAAGAAAATTTTTAATACTTTCTTTTAAATAGCCAAGCGCGTGTTTTGTTTTTATCTAGAATGGAATTCTCTTTTGAACTTTGTCCCTAGATTTTACAGTGTAAATAGCAATTACCGTGTCAAGTCTCCTCAGCGCACAACAGTACTGCGTGTTGTGAGACGCATGACCTGCTTGACAAAACTGCATGATTATTAAAAAAAATAATTATAATACTATAACCAGTTACAGTTCTGGGGTTTGATTTTCATCTTTATTAAGTCATATTGCTAATGACGTAATTATTAGCTTGTTCTAGGCACAATTTCTAGATAAATAAATTTCAAACAGTGACTTTATTTATGCCCTATGTACAATATGTACAATACGCTCACCATGTTGTCCATCACAGAACGTAAACGTAACTGGTGAAACGTGGGAGTGTACTACACACCTCTGTCTACCTTTACGGGGAGAACAGGCGTCAATTCACGTTTACTATTTTATTAAATAATGATCACAGCTTTGCATTGTTTCAGATAACTTCGTCTGAGGACTACGAAGGCCGAAGCCGTCGAGTAGAAGCCCCGCCGACCGACCATTTCATTGAAACCCACTTACGAAATATCCGCAGCTAAATATTGTAAGTTTAACAGAACCACGTTAAACCACCTAACAACTTTCCATTTAAACTATGCGGACACATTTCTATGTTTGAAGGAAACAAACCAACAACTTCAACTTCAAGCGCGGATGTTACGTCATTGAAAGGAAGCGCTGATGCATAGCTTCACTCGCGAATAAATACGTTTCCGTCATACATTGATGCCAATATCAACATCAAGCCGTTATCGGTCCACTATGGGACATGGATCACCCGTCAAACTGAGAATTTAATGCCATTCTCTTTTACGTCGGAATGTCTAAAGTGTTATTCGTAATTAAATATTACAGTAGATAGTAATAATAATCTCAAAGTAAAACATTTTCCGACTTCGAATAACTTCGGTTGGCAACCAGACGACTGGTAAACTAGATACCTACATATAAATATTCATTTAAATTTTACAACCTGACATAGAACAAATACTTGTACTCGTCACCCTAATATTTATTCCAAATGGGAATTAAACCCACTACCCCGGAGTAACAGTCGGGTTCAATACGCACGAATAAGCCAGTCGTAAAATAATTTTGCAACTTACATGCACTGCATAAGCATAACATTAACACAAAATTTGCTATTATTTTCCTTCAATATTCAATTAATTGATTTGCTTAGAATGCAATTATAATACAACCAAAGGAATGTGCGATAGTATCATTAGCGAACACTTGTCCTCTTCAGCTCAAACACGGGCCACGGCGTACATATGTACGTATATACCGTTTTATCCTAATTCATGACACTTGAGTAAGCACTTCGCATATTCACAGGTAATCAGAGCTCATACCAAGATTAATAAGCAGGCAGCCGCAGCAAATCGCTACTGATTGGCCGCAAGCTGAAGAGGTGCGGATGAATTTAACTACAAGAGGTGAGTTGACCCAACCACAATTATATTTAGCGAACTCCGCAACGTATGACTATGTAATGCTTTTATTTAATAAGAATATATTATTATAACAGAAGGCAAAATATAGCATATAATGTACAATGTAACTGCTACCCATTTGATCGATATAAACAAATTTACAAAAAAAAAAAATTAATATTTTTAATGGACACAAATATATAGGTAATTGTGCAAATTTTTGCGTTGACTCTGCTGAAATTCAATTAACATTTAGGTAACATTGAGGAAAAAAATTATCACTAATGGCATACTATCACGCCGCGCCGGGTCGCTTACAAGGTAAGTAGAGAGCCCTTAATGTTAATCAGTGAAAACAGATTGAATTGCACGTCAATATGTAGTGACAATCGAGTTGCCGCGGTGGACACGGCGTGACGTCACTGGCGGCGGCCGGGTGCAGCGAGCGTTACAAGGTTTGTGACGAGTCACTGCACGCGGCACCCCTCAGGACGTACATGTAGGCTCTATATAGATGTATCGTACACACTTATTACGATTGCAACCATTTATTACACAAGTACAGATTGACACATTACATTATGGACACTAACAATTATTCCGGACTTACCGTATATGTATGTAGACTTTATAAAGATGTATTATACACTGTTACAATGACTATAAACATTTATTACCAATGAAGAGACTGTCTCTACATTAACATGTACCTATATCCGGTTTTTTCCCTCCAATATATCAAAAACTGGTGAAACGTGGTAATCTATCTAACTACTACACTCTATATAGTCTATATAATCTATCTACTACACTCCTCTATCTACCTCTTCGGGGATTAGAAGTTGTTGAAGTTACGTTACATTACGTTAATATATCAAAAATAAGAAGAAACATAATATTATGTTTGTAGCAAACGCACATCAGATATGTGATGTTGCTTTGTAGATGAAGCACGTCGCACCTGTAGCACTGTTCTTTCTACCTACCTCGTAAGGAACTCATGCCATTTTAATAAATTTTACTACCTGCTTGTCAAACGGCCTGCAAATCACATAACAGTTATTATTTAGTAAAACACTAAAATACACGTTAGTGTGCAAAATGTCACTATTACTAGACGGGCAATATTAAGGAAGCTACTAAAGTCAATAATTGTGGTGATCGGAAATGTCCGCATATGTTGCTAATTCGTGTTACGTGTCTGTTTTGAATAATCGCACAAATGCCGCAGGCTGTTTGGACAATATCCATTCGACTAAAAGATCCACTTGCATAATATCTCCCCAACAGTGCGTCCGCATCTCACGCTCCACGCGCTGATGGTCATTGAATATAATAATACACACGTATCAGGTAAGGACACATATTGCTTTTCTGGTAATGTGTCCTGTAAGCGCCGACGAAATTAGTACATAATTGAGGGCAAGTTAGGAAGAAATATTACATATAATCCAAACATTTGTAACACGGTTGGTGTGGTACCTACTCATCACCATATTAGTAACTCAGTTTAACAAAGTACGAGTACGTAGGTACTCGTTTGTTTAACTTCTCCGAATTGAGATCTCTTACCATTTCTAGTGGTTTTAAAGCATAACGTAACATCACGCCTGTTATCCCCGAAGAGGTAGGCAGAGAAGTGTACTACACTCGAGTGTGTTTGTTATTGAAATTACCGCCTTAGATGGCGCAAATTGGTCCAAATGGATCTTACAACGGAATACAAATTGTTTATTTTACTTGATTTTAATTTTTTTTTATAAATGAATGACAAAATTCAAAGATATTATTAACATCGAATTTTAGCATCCATTTGTTTGATTTAAAATCGGCAATGTCCATAAACACAATGCCACATTAAATTCCGACAGAGATTTTAATTGTGTCATTCATTTATTTCATACGGGAATAAACGACAAATCTGTGTAAATACATGTTAAATTTAATTTTTTAATTATACAGATTTACATAATAGGCGAATTGTAGTGTCGGCTTTGTACCGACATTTATTGAAAACTTTTGGGTCACATTGTGAACTAAAGCTACTAAGAACAAAACATTAAAAACAATTCGTCATTTTAATTCGATTAAATGAAGTTTTTAATTAACCTTATTTTATTCGCAAATCTCACCGCTTATACGAGTACGTGGTGGGACTTATAAAACGAAACTAGTGAAAAGTAGGAATGTACCACTGTTTATCTACGAGGAAATACAGGCGTCATATAACGTATATCTCATCTAATTACCAAATTAAATAATCAGGGACTGCTAATAAACCATACAAGTATTTCATATCAATAATCTTCAACAATTATAAAGCTAATCAATTCATATAAAATAGTGTCACAGCGCCAAACCTCAAACGAACGTCTTTCACAGAGATTGATTGCAACCTTTATGTCATAGAGGCTCAGATGGGAGGGTGTACGTCGGTAATTACGCGGCTCTCAGCCACGGTGCGTGCCGCGCTTAGCGCAGCGAGAGGGTGATAGCTATCCAACCTACACAAAGACGCCGCCAAAGCTTTGCGACGGCACATTACTACGCCTTACCCACCTACTTACCTTTCATAATTCCGTTCTAAGAATACATTTCTGAAAGTACATATCAAGATAATTCTAATTTTGTAATCATTGTTAGTGTTGTATCATTATTGTATAGTACATACATATCATCACGCCAATTCCCTTGCGGGGTAGGCAGAGAGCACCGAGTGCCAAATAGGTCTATCCTTATATAGTATTATATAGTATTGTATCATTATTATTTAAATACTGTAAGCATTTACTTTTATAATAGCATATTGCTACTGGAATTGTTATATAATATTACAGTAGATTTTTTACGTATGTAGGTATGTCCACAGAACACTTTTGTCACTCGGTGCTAATTTTACGTACTAATTACACATTACATATACATAGTACTAAAGTATTTATCCTCAATAACTTAATAATTTGCTAATTCTATTTTCAGTGCATGTGTTATTTATACTTTATCGTGCGTGACACATATCCTAATTAAGTATAAGGGATTCAAAAGGCTACATCAGTATTTTAAACCTTCTCAACCGCAAATAAAGGTTGAGTTGTATTTTATTAATGAACAAACTAACGAATATTGCAACTATCCGATATTGTGCAAACTCTTTACACCATGGACGTCCATATGATCATACCGAAAATTTTAATTTGAAGCCTTTACTACATATATCGCAGATAAATAAACCAATCTCTGCTGTAAAATGAGTTGAATTTCCTTTACTACTTACATAGTTGGCAAAAGTTGTCTAAATCAATGAAATGTGTCTAAATGTAACATAACGCTTGTAATTCCGGAAGAGATGGGCAGAGGAGTATATTACAAAACCCCGGTGGAATAGGCGGTGAAGCGATTTTCTTGCACCGGGCACAAATCGAGACTCCGACCCATTAATAGAAATTTCAACAAGAAAAACTAAGAAAATTCAATAGCACGCGGATCGGGAATCGATCCTAGGATCTGTGTATACATAGTCGCACTTGGGGCCATTCGCCTAATGAGGCAGTACCTACTGTGTCTATATTATAATAAAATAATCCGAATCAGTTACGCGACTACCTCCAGGATAATATTATCATATTATTTTTATTATTAACAAAAACAAAACTAATTTCGTAATTGTATTGTTCAGGCTTTGTTTATTGCATATCACGCCATAGATTAAAACATTATGTCATCGAAAAAATTAAAAAAGTAAATAATGAATCTTTTATTAAATATTTATTATTTCTTTGAAGAAAATTGATTAATTTCAATTTGAATGACTAAATTTCAGAAATCCTACGTGTTATTATTTGAAAACGAAGCTAACAATGAAATTGAAATATTAATGCGGTCTGTATGAATCTTTATAAAGTGGACGACAAGAAGTTTTAAATTAAACTGGAGTTCCTATAAAACGTGGACGAAGCTTGTTCCGTATATCCCGCAACGTCATCGAAAGAGAAAGGGCTCATATTAAATGAAGTCTTCCACAAAAATTCCGTCTCAACCCTCTAGTTAATAACGTCATTCGCGTTCTTATTAAATACGTTTTTTGATCCTTACATCAGCGCTTTGGTAAAGAAATATTGACAAATCCGTCTTACAAGGGTGACGCTGTGGGCTTAAACTAGGTACTAATAAAGTTTACTTGTAAAGATAAACCTAATTGATCGTAATAAACTACTAGGAGGTCCTATGCTACGAGGGAGACCGGTTGTGGGGGGGAGCCGGCCTAAGTCCCCTCCGTCTGATAAATGTCGCCTTTATAAGTCCTTACGTATGAACATTAAGCAATGGAAATGATTACTCTAACTGCGATCTCTTATGGGATAGACAGCACCGAGCAACACACATCTCTATCCTTACAGACCACAGTCAGACCCCATACATACAATGGTATATTAAAACCGTACCTACATAGTAAAATAACGTCAAAATGAAGCCACTAGGTGATTAAAGTTACCAACGCAAAAATAAATCAACAAATATAATAATAAAATCAACATGACTGCACTAAAACGCACGAACTCCTCGTTAATTCAATTAGAACAGTTATCAGAACATCTAAAAATGAATTACACAATTTTATATTTAGATTTTGTATTCATAAAATCGAATGGAACGAGAAGAGGAGAGAAATAGAAATAACGATTTTCTCTTTAACAACATTGAAAAAAACACAGTACGATAAAAATAGCTATCTAAAATTATCCATAGTTTAAAATTTAAGTAGTGCCTCATGGTTAGTTACAAAGAACTGGAAAACGTAACGTAATATCACGCCTGTAATCCCCGAAAAGGTAGATAGAGGAGTGTAGAACACTCCCACGTTTCACCAGTTACGTTTTCATCCCACTATGGAATAGATACTGCCCGATGTATGGCAATATAGGATATATTGCCATACATCGGGCACTTATCCTGACTACGAGCCACTTCTAGAAAATCTAATTTAGAAAAATTCATTCGTGCCCGACCCGGGATTTGAACCGAGGATCCCCGATCGGCAGTCGCGCTTACAACAAGATGATGATTGAGGCAGTCAATGCCGGAAAAGTGTATTTTTTTTATTTAAGAGATACACTTCAATTTTTTTATTATGTAATAATTCATTCATGGAAAATAGAGTCACCCGGTTCCGTTACAGATGGTTTCATTCATCTCGCTAGTGGCTAAATTTACAACGCTCTGGCTGTGTAAGGGAAACGTTGCGAATTCGAGAAATACATTTTCTTAGTCGTGACATTGTGGAAAGATATTTAGACTGCAACGTAACATCACGCCTGTATCTCCCCGAAAAGGTTAGAAGGAGAGTATACATGTAGGACCCTACTACATTTCATCAGTTACGTTATGCGTCCTATCATCGAACTGAGTGTGAGCCTTTGCTCTGTACTGGCCACAAATCTAGGCTTCGAGCGACTTGAAATTTCAAGTTGGAAAGCCCTAAAACAATTTGAATGGTCGGGAGATCCAACCCAAAGCCTTTTACTCAGTAGCCGCGCTTACAAGAACTACATCAACGAGGCAATATTATGGATATGTGTGAACATATGTTATGTTATGCATTGTATGAAACAACAAACAAAAATATGTTATATTTCTGTAATTCTATTCCACGCGAAAATAAACTAAATGCATTAAATTGATTACAATTGAGATACATTTAAAATTACCTAGTCTGTTCTTGGCTGCGATTGCGCCAAACTACTAGATGCTATTAATTCTTGACCTTGTACAATCTACATTGGAGTCTAAATATTAAGTTCCTGCGAGCTTACCTAATAAAGGCTACGAAGAAACCATCGCGCATTTGCCTTATTTACATCTATTGATGTGAAAATATAGCTATAGGTACTTATAACACGCAGAAACTAACTTAGTACTTGTGAGGAACGCGTTTCCCTTCCCGCCCGCTGATTCCGCCTACTAATGCCTACCAGTTAGTCGTTCGACGCCTGTACCTCAACACTACGTCATCATAGCGGCTTGTTCAGTGAGCTCCTGCGAGTTATAGCTTGTTCTCACCTTCCATGACGCAAAACTCCAAACGTTGACACTAATAACATGAGACGCATATCTGGGCGATAAAATTAATCTTGCGTAAATTTCGATACTCTTAAATTATCTAGATGACGCTTCCTGTTCGGTTCTATATATATTAAGTACTCTTATGCCATACGATAAAATAGTTATATATATCAAATTTACCTGTGAGGTTTTTTTCCGGTGCCGGGATACAGGTTGTCGTAAGAGGCAACTAAACCCGGCGCCAGCAGATCGCAATAAGCCCAGCGTGCGGATAATGGATAAAAACTCCTCAGCCGAGTCTATGTCCAGCAGCGGACTTAGACAACCTAATGATAAAGCCCTGGATAGCCCCTTAGAAGTAGCCTCCCCCCTAACAATTTAAGAAATAGGGTAGAAATGAAAATTAGCGCTATACGGGATCTACATCTTACACAACTCAGCTTTGCTAATAGCTGAGTAGTGGCATTTCGCTAACAAAAAGTACCCTCTATTGTCTTTAATAAAATTATTGTTTATTGTGCATTATTTTTTGTCAAATAAACTATATTCATAATTAATATTGTTATTATGAAGTTAATTAAATTTCTATGGAGATAACTGCATAGAAATCTTGAATATTGATCATTATAAACTAACTCACCAACCACCAACTAACCAAATAATTTTCATAACGTAAGGTACATTAAGAATATATTCAAATTTGTAAAAATATACATTTTATGTAGTAACATTTCCATAGAGAATAATGGTGCTTGTGCATATGTCGTATTTACATATTGTATGGTTGCAGGTTGCAAAGCACGTGATAAATATTTTTTATGGGCCACCATAAACTTTACAGACTCTCTTACATCTCGTAATCTTTGTGTTTACCACGTTGCAACAGTGATCTAGTTTATTTTTCTATAAGCCAAATTCCAAAATAACATTGTTTATAAACGCATCGAATGGGTAGTCGTTGTAAAGTAGGATAAACTCCGTATAGAGGAGCGACTATATATATACATATGGCGGTATATAAATACTCTATGTGTATGTGTATATAAATAGACTATATACAATTTTGACAAGTGTATAGAATAACCTAATCTTCATTTACAGGTATCTTCCTAAACTGATTATCTTCTTTAAACATACATTAATTAATCGTGATTATTTTACTTCCAGGAGCGCTGGCGATGTGTGTGGATGGAGATGCAAAGCGAATACAGCAAATGTATAAAACGTTTATTATTATATTATGCGAAAATTCATACTGTTGTAAGCAAAATGATTTATTTTGTGTAACCTTATTATATTAAAGTTCATTCTGGACTAAAAGTACAATATAGGTTATTTTTTATTTGTCTAAAATATTCATTCCGTCCAAGACAAATACGTAGGTCCGAATAGGCAGAAAAAATGGAAAGAAAATAATAGTTTATTCAAATTGCTTAAAATGTCTTTACTAAAATGATACCTACCTTCCTACAAGCGTAGCTGTAATTATTTCTCTTGTGGATTTTTTTTTTCTTTCTTAACTCTTCCATTGAGTGAAATTTATAATCGTTATCAATATTATCACATCATCCTCTATTCTTCGACTGGTGGACATAGGCCTTTCCCAAGATATGCCACAACATTTGGTCCTCACGTAATGTAGAGAAGTCGTTACCACTTGCTTTCTTGAGATCATGATTGTAAATTTTATAATTATTTTTATTTATGTATATAAGTAAATCTATAAGAATTTACTGTTGAAAACAGTTTCTAAAAGTAGAAGTAACATCAAAATGGCCGTAGCAAAAGACCATTTTGCCCTTTATTTATTTTTTACTTATCTTTATTATTATTAATAAATCATCACGCCAGATCTCTTACGAGGTAAACAGATAGCACCGAGTGCCGTATATCTCTATCCTTTCAGACCTGCCACACTTCTTTTACGTTTATTTATTATAAATAAGTACATATATATCTTCGCGACAGGTCCCCTTATTTATTATGATTTATATTAACCACGACATATTTAAAAAAAATATGAATTGGGTCGTTTTGACCGATTTGGCGTCAAATCTAACCGGTTAACCGTTTTAGTGCACAGCATAATTCAATTATTCACAAGGTAATCGATTCCTCGGACCGCCTGCCGCATCAAAGCGAGTCCGAGCGACACATGACTTTATATCAGTGTAAAATGAAGTTAAGTGATTATAATGATTATTTTGCCATGACGCCAGATCCCTTGCGGGGTAGGCAGTGAGCCTCGAGTGCCAAATATCTCTAACCTTACAAACCTGACGTCCTTCTTCTATAGGTATATACGTCCTATTCATCATTTTCTTCACACACGGGCGCCGATATTGGAAACTTCTAAGTCCCCCATCAGCTAGTATCTTCCGTATCTATTTAGTCAAGATAGGCGAGTCTTGTAGTGAGTTAGGGTCTATTATCTATATATACCTATTATATAAACATTTGTATAGTGCCTTATATATCATACACAAATAATAATAATTACATAATAACTACAATTGATCGGTATGGCAGATCATTGCCGTAATGCTTCTCATTCTCAGAACAAACCTGTGTCCAACAGTGGGATGATCCAAGGTTGATCCTGATAAAGTGAATTTACGGAGAACACACTAATTGAGGGCTGGTAACTCTGAAGCGGTGACAGATAGTAAGGAATCTGTAAAGTTACGCATCGCCGGAAGTTCCGATCATTCTTTCATTGGGTGACCGCTTATGATAAATTTTCGTTAAGTTAACCGTAATTCTAAAGACACGTTCAATTTCAATTTTTTTCAATTCTAAGGGCAATCAGTTCCGAGGACCTTAAAAGGTAAAGGTAGGTAAAAGGCACAAAATCTCCTGTCCGTTAGTCCGCACTATTAAGTCTCCTGTTACTGGGACTATATATATATAGCTAGCAGCAGAAAAAGGGCTTATTAATAGTATAAAAAAGAAAAGTCTTAATACAAGTCATAATGACCGTCAAAATCCAAAACTAAAATATATAAAAATCTCGTGTTACATGCACGTGTAAATCTCATCCGCAACGACTTGTCCGAGTTTATTGATTTTTTATGTACATATATTTGGTAAGTTTGAGAATAGGTCGTAGGCTATTTTTTATACCTTTAAATGATAAGAGCGGCCCTATCTAGAATTTTTTTTTAGTATTTTTGAACAATTTTTTTTTCTTTCTTACGATTTGTCATGAAAAATACTAATAACCTTTATAATGTTTACTTTTTTAACACTAACCTTCATTTTTTAATCGCGATTATAGTATTTTTACTTACATCCACAGATGCGCATTAGAGTTGCAAGATGGCAATGGATTAATTCTTAAATTTTTACAATCAATTGTTTATTACTAACCGATGTACATAGATAAAAAAGTGCCAAAATGCTCCCTAGAAATAATTTATATGGCAAAACAACGTTTCTTAGGTCAGGTAGGTTATTTATAAAATCAGACAATTAGGCTTAAAACAAAGTTGAAAAAACCATAATTAAAAACAAATCGCCTTCTTACTGAAAGCGACGTGTGATATTGTGTTGCAATTATCAATAATAAAAACATAATAAAAAACAAAAGATACAAACATGTCGATAATAAAAAGTGTGTAATCGTTACCTATAAGCAATTGATGTAAAACTTCTTTGACTTCTGACGGATATTAAAATCTATTGAAGATCCTTTACGGCAATATTCCTATAAATTTTGATAGCTAATAAGTTGTAGTAGGGGTTATTTTGCAATGTTCCGTGCTTTGTATAGGTACGAAGTTTGATATAAGTACCTACTTACACGATTGTCCACACGACGTGTTTCGTCCCAAAACGAAGCATTTTCAGAGCAACTTGTCTAGTCCATGCACCAATTTTTAATTTATTATATTATTTGCTTCGAAATAGATAAAGGGTTATTTTAAGAAATCAGAAAATGGTATGTTTAACTTAATCATGCGTACAAAAAAGTCAGTTATCATGTTTACGTTTGTACAACACAATATTGTACAATACCTACCGTATTATACGTTAAAAACTATTAAATTAATATAAATAACGTTTCAAAATTAATCCGAATTGAATATAAAAAATATGTTAACATATCAACCTTTGTGGTTATATAATGAACGTGACTGTGTTGTAAAGAACAATTCTAGTAACCTTCTAAGTGCCGTTCAAAAATTAAAAACATAAAACAAAATCACGTAATTATCTATTTATATAGTGGTCCCTATAACTATACCTTTTGAAAAAAAATGTAACCAAATAAACTTTTATAGGTATTCTCAGTTCACAAATTAAAAGCGATTAAAAGGTTGCACACAATATACGAAAATTATTTAATAAACAGGCGAGCTTGCGAGAGCAGTGCGACATGTTTTACCAATAAATGAAAACAAAATGGCGTCGATAACGTCTGAAATGGTAACGATGTCCACGTCCCGGTATGACGACGTTACCATTGGCACGACGTCGACGCAGCGGTGCTTGCGAAGCGTCTGCGAATGTCTTCTTTCAGCGACAACATGGTGAGTTATTTATTTTTATCTCTAATAATGATAATTTCATATACCTTTATCCAGAATTTACCTTTAAAGCACGTCGTTTTCCCACAGATAGTTGACATCCATGCTTAATTGGTTTCGGCTTCATTTTCGTTGGCCCTAAAGATACTTTTTATTTTTATTCTTATATTGACGCGCCAGATCCGGGGTCAACCAGCCTCGTGCAGAAGCACCGAACAACAAATATATCCATATCTCTGGCTCACAAACCTATATTTACACATCTTGTAACTAATGTAATTAAAGCTCTGACTAGCACATTTTTTTTTAATTTAAGCCTACTACCCATTTATAAACTCAAAAGTATAAAAAAGTCCCCAAAGACCTAGAGCACAGTGTCCGATCACCAGTAATAATGTTCGTATTCCAAAATATTTATATATACTATAATTTGATATAATTATATATACTGACAATTCCTCTTTTATATGATATGATAGACACCATTTATAGTGGAATAAAAATTTGGCAGCCGCTATTTACCGCGGCGCCGCCCCACGTGCCCCGGCGACCTGATGAACGCAAGTCTCTGTTATTCCCGCATAATTTACATAGAGATAGATCAGCGCCCCGCGGGACGCGCACCGGTTGAATTTCTACTGTTTAGATTGGAAAACTAAGTGCATCGCGGACGACTTTCCGCTCACGTCATTATTAGATTGCCGATTCCGTAATAATACCTACATGACTCCTCTGCGCAATTCATAATCATTGCCTTCTGTTTTCGTTGGCGAAGGACGCGAATTAATTATTATTGTTATTATATAGGCAAAGGGTCCGGATTGCCAAATATCTTTATAACAACAGACGTAACATGTTTCTTTTATATTCATCAGTCTCTTCATAGAAGGAAGTCGGTTTTGGAAACTTCTGACTCTCCCGACAGCCATTATCTGAACTATTTCGTCACGATATGTGAGTGGTGGACTCTTTCGGAACCTGCATTTACGTTTTAGCATAAACATTTACATTTTAAGTACACTCCACGAATCTATACGGTAGACTCATTTTTTGACAGATCAGACAAATTGAAACAAATGAAGTAAGCTGGAACAATAAAATTTTTAAACATTATATCCAAAAATGTTCTACTAATAGAAATTATGTCAGTAAAGTGCCTTTACAAAAATGAATGTTGAATTTTTATATTAATAATTTAACGCTCCGTTTTCTTATTTCTCTTACCCTCTTTAAATATTTTTCTATCTCCGATTATCAGATAAGACCACATTATATGCCCATTCATACCTTTCTTAATAATCATTTATTGCAAATGTCTTAAGAACAGCAGCAACTGCTCAATGTGCATCTCCTATGCATTCATCATAATTTAATAAATATCTTAAAAGTTTCTCCTGGAATTAATCAACGCCACAGTAACGTGAGTGTGATAGGTTTATTAATTAAAATAACGTTTTCGATCAGTGCACAATCGTCGCAGCTCAGCTTAGACGTCGATGGGGTTGGAGAACAAATCGATTTCGTAATAGCGCTGTGACCACCCGGCCCAGTGGAGATTGACTCATTTGCACTGCATTACATTACCCAGTGACAACGCCAGCCACTCTCATCACACCTAATGCGCGCGTTGTATTTGTTGAATATCTTACTTAGAATTAATTATGGAGAGTGGCGTCACTATTAACACTTTACAATTTAATCACGTGCGTTACTGAACACTACCAGTATTATATAGGTATATACGAAAACGATATACTACGACTTATTCATTTATCAGGTACGATTTAAATATTTATTTATCTTACCGACAAGATTGAAAATATCACATGTATTATTTTGTTGTATAAGTTACAGAATATTTTGCCTTAATTGTAATATACATTATCGCGGGGTGAACAATTGACGAATACAGTTTAAAAAGTAAAATTAGTTTGAGGCATAAAAAATAAGTACCTATGTTAAAAAATTATGTATGGAATTAAGTATGAAATATGTAAATATAGCGGTAATATGATTTTTTTAAATCATGAAGTAAAACCAATTAAACGAATGGTTGTTATATTTCTGTAACCTATAGGTAATATAATTGCTGTACCTAAACCTAATAATACATCCCCACATAGATACCCGCTACATTTGCATTAGGTGCAAGAAAAGTTGATATATCAGTATGATCTACGTATGAAATGATAACAAACAAACAACAACAAACAACGTTAGTTTTTAACATTTAAATAATCTTTATATATGCCTACAGGTATCAAGAATATAATTCTTTATTACTTTCATAATTTTTTTCTCAAATTCATTCTCGTTCATATTCAAAAAAGTTGGTTAATAGTAGAACAGGCTGTTATTTTGCTTAAGGGCTGTTAACTTGCAATCCCTGTTCTCACTAGCCTCACCCGCAGGACTTGCTCTAAAATTTTAACCCTTACGTTATATTCCGAGCAATTCCTTAACGCTGCGTATTTGAGGCGTAGATATATTATATGTAAGCACAGATAAAATTTTGTCGATCTGAGAACTTGCATGCTGTTCGAAATCTTGTAAACTAATCCATTTAACCGTTCAGATAAGATGAAGATAACTGTTTGGTCGCCGTACAGTACAGTCAAGCGTACTAGAATATTTTATCGATGCCACTTACCCGAAGTTACCGGCTAATGGTTAAAAACCTCGCGGTATTTACGACAAGATAAATTTCAACGCAAAATAACGGTTTAGTAAAAGTGACATGTTATAAGGTTTATGACATAAAGGTTTAATTAAATTCAATTTATAAATCAATATAATGATTTATTAAAGCTCTTTTTAATTTTATTAGCATTAACAATTTCAATTGAATCCTATTTATATAAAAACTCAGTAATAAAGCCTGATTTTAACGGAAATGTATTTAAACCGCCTCTACAGATTACTGATATATTCTTGATATTCTTAAAGTATTTTATATATTAAATTAATACGCAGTTATTAATAATTAAGACCCCACTAGTGCCAGAAGTTAATAGATAGCCACACTAACCACCCATTTATTCTTTCTCCATTATTATTATTATTGCAGCAAAATGTGTTTTTTCTAAATCACAATATTTTCTTCAATTTTCTATTATACCTGCTAAACTATTTTTTAATAATTTCCCTAATTAGACTATCAAGTTTCTCTGGCGATGGTATGCAGTATGTATATAAATATATCAAACATTTTGTGATGTCTAGACGAGCCTAGATAGACGGTAATGTTCTATTGAAAAACAGAAGGCCGAATTCAGCGATTTATTACCAAGTTCAATGACCCACTGATTATGAGGTCGCGCGTCTCGTTCTATCTAGGCGCCGAATTCGTTACACGATTCTAAATTGGCACGCTTTGTGTTACAGAAGCTAGAAAGAATATTTTTATCCTGTAATATTCGAGTCGTTTACAATCACAATGTAATATTCGATGGACTTATAAGCTTACTCTTGAATTAAAGTACAAACTCGCTAAACCTACGCACGAAGTAAGTTTGATCGTTTTCAACGAACCGGATGAAGAGTAAGTACCCGCCTCCTTATGCAAAATAATTAATTAGGTACTTTAATAGCTATTCAGATTATTATTTACTTTTTAAATGATATATATCTCAATGTTCCATTATATTTTTATCGAGACTTGCCTGTAATTGTAGACATTATGTAATAAAATACAACAAAACAATGCTGAAAATCAGAAAAACTCTTTAATTTATTACTCATATATATGACGAACTACTGTATCTATAACATATTAAAATGAGTTCAACAATGTAATTATCTTGACGATGTATTAAAAAAAATAGAAATGTTGTAAAGATTCAGCCAGGGTTTTTATAAAAGGTCCGTGGACCTGTAGCCGTCGTTCATTCGTTCAAAACATGTTTACACGCACATCACTGAGACTTTCAGTAAGTTATATTTTTATGTTTACATTCAATTAAACTACTAACAATGACGTTTATGTCAATTTAGAAAGCTAATTAAACATTCGTTAATAAATAAGATGTATAGGAATGTACTTAAAGGTTACAATTTAAAATAATTCTGAAATTATTTTACATATTAAACAATGTATTGTAAGTACTTGGCGTTATTTATTTGCTGTAGGTATGTAGGCATTTAGTTTTCATTTACATTTACCTTTATGAGCGAAACAAAGGTACATGGCAGATTTACTGGACTTACAATGTACTCAAAAGCAAAATTGTCTTCAAAAACATGGTCCTTTCTAAAGTTGTTTAAAAACATGTTTAAGTTATTCAGATTTATTCGCGCGCTAATCTTCTAGATTATTATATTACCGCAATTCATAGGCACATTATTCCGTATTATAATATATGATGTGACATGAAAAAAAAAAGTTTTGTGTACTTTGTCACTGCAGATAATAATACCTGGTATATCTGCATTATTCTATATCAAACGCCTATGCAATAATAATTACAAAACAAATGTTCTGTAAGATGTTGATTTTTTTTATTTATCGTCAATTACACGAGACAATCGTAGTCATCGTTAATTGTATCCTCTGGAGAAGGTAATAGAATTCATATTGAATGTATCACGTCGTTCAAGCAACTGTTAAAGCCTTAATAATTTACTTTTCTTGTTCATTGTGCTAACTGTTATTCGAAATGCTGATAATTTAAATATAAATTAGTTGCATCAGTTTAATCGTGATATTGTATGAAATAAAGGGTGAATAAGAAAACTTTGTGTTAATTCTGAACACTTCAGACTTCAGCAGGTTTCAAGATTTCGCATTTCATTCTCCTATTTCACTCTTTCGTATTTCATACTCTTTCAGTATCATGATCCAAATTGGTAATATATGATTTTGACTTATGCTAACTGTTACTTACTAAATACTTCAAGAAAGTATTATTTTATCTTAACCTTGAAAATTATTACCAATAATAAAACCATTAAACTTTTTAAATCATCAATCTTTAAGTAAACTAACTTCTTCATAACAATTACATCAAAGAATAGAATTATTAGAAAGTAAGTGCGTAATATTATTAACACGTGATTATTTTAACTCTGAGCAACACACAACCAGGTTAGGTGTTTGTACCTTGTCAGTAAAATAATTTTTAGGGTCGTTGTCCTATGACGAGAACTACATTATTTTTTTCACGTTTATCTTTAAGAAGGTCTATAGCTCCATCTTTGAAAGTAATGTGGCAACAACATCGCTATTTCTTCCGCGTCGAAAGTTTGTCTAGATGGCGCTGCTAAAGATAGAAGGATGTGCAAATTTGTGATAACGAAAATGTCAAGGCCAATGTTATTACCTAAATTACATTTAAAGTCCTAATTTATTTCATAGCTAAAAGGTATTAGTGTATAGATTAATCCTATTTTACCCTTATACTAATAATACAGTCAGTTTTTGTCAAAATGCTATCACATTGCCGATATTGTTTTCGCGTCATAACCTCATTTCTGTATCTATGGACAAAGAAATTGCAGTAAAATGTTATGTGAAAACGTTATATTTTTGTCAAAGTGATGATAATTTCGTATAAAATAGTTTAATTAGTGACATTTCCAACAAGTTTTATTGACCACGTTAAGTTACATTAGCCGGATTAATCGATAAATAGTGTTGCAAAATTTAAATTTAGCGCCTCTGTTAGAAACGTATGAAGTTCGCGTTGCGAATACTGGCCGATTATGATGTGAAAGATATTCCGAAGGCCGTGAGGTGCCGTGAGTGAACACGGAAATCGAGATGTGTGTGTGGTCAAAAAGACAGTGCAAGGTAGGGGTCGGGTGGCGTTTGTGATGGCAAAAATTTTGCTAATGGTGAGTTAAGAATTATTGACTATACGTGCCTTCAAGTTTATTTTTGTTTGTGTCCGTAAATAAATTGTGTGTTAGTGAAAATTTCGTTGTTGATTGATAATTCTAAGATTCTGAGATACGGAATCGGCAAATGGCGCTACGAATAGCTAGAGTTGACACAACTACGCGTTTAGAAATCCGTACGTCCTTCGGTCGTCGATTTACAGACACGCGGAGTAAGCCATAATGACAATAATGGTGCATCTTCACATTCCTGAAACCACGCGTTTGGAATTAGCAACTGGCACATCCAGCTTGGCGATTATAACGGTGTCAGCATGTTGCGATTTTTTTGGCCAGCGGTACTACTTTTCTAAACTCGTTTTATAGACGACTAGAGGTTTTCGCGTCCCGTAGGGTCGGTGGCCCCGCGTCTGCCTCCTGGAGTTAAATTACATAATGTATGGGTTTAGTTCCAAGCATGCAACAAGTAGATACGGTATGTGTCGGCGCTCGGCGGGCTAACTGTCAATGTGGAGTACAGTAAGCTCGCTGGCCGCGGCCCCTATTAATTCGAGCCGCTGATGTCACTTATCTCCGCTCCTCTATCCAGGCCCTACGAGCGCCAATTTTTTTACATGATGGCATTAATGTGAATTTGATAAACATACACGTGTGTAATTACCCTCTAGTCTTCTATAAAACCCGAGTATGTAGGTGTTTATCCGCGTACTCGCTGTAGTATTCGCGAATTTTTTTGAAGGGTAATTTTTGCAAAAAATAATTAAGTGCCGAAATTTATAAGTGTGAGCTGTTTTATTGACATAACTGTAATTTTCAGCACGGTCATTGACACTAGCACCTACAATGGACCAGCAATTTTGCTTGCGCTGGAACAACCATCCAACAAACCTGACTGATGTGCTAGCGAGCCTGCTGCAAAGAGAGGCTCTGTGTGATGTCACACTTGCCTGTGACGGGGAGACAGTCAAGGTATGTCTTTAATGTTTCTTATTTATTTTAAAGAAAATTCTGAATTTATTATTCTCAGCAAAGTATACATAGATATTTTTTGCAAAGATTAAACAATAATATGTGGTTCTAAGATTGCCATTTTATTAGGTAACATACAAGTCAAATTACTTCTGTGAGGATAGCATTATTGGATATAATAGATTTTTTATCTGAATGTAATCATTAAATTAATTGCTATAAAGGATAAAGTAAACACTATGTTGTATTAAAATACTATCCAGTTTTGTTATTATTATGTCACAACAAATTGCATAAATTAGTAAACAATCTTGAGTAAGGATCATATCATCTTATGTTTATTTGAAATACCTGCAATTCAGTCTGTTGATATTAAAATACATAAGCAATGAGTCAAATACTGTTTTATTGGTTTTAGGGTGGCTATTTAATTGTAATTTAATGACATATTACAATTTAATTTTCATTTCATTTTATTAAAGATACTGACTGATACATTGGCAAACTAAAAATTATTGAATGTGTTACATTACTTAAGAAGGAATAATTTTGCAAATAAATCTTTTTAGCCATCAGTGTCAAATGTGCCTTCGTATGAGCCATTAAGCCAAGGCAGTCCACATTGTAAATATTTAAATGTTTGCTAATTTTACAAGGTTATTCTTACTCACATTTTAATTTGTTCTCTAATATAAAAACTGTTTTATGCAATTAACATGTAAAAAATATTATTTTGAATATAACAACTACTTGTAAATATTTCAGTATGTGATCATTAATTGCTGTTAATGACAGTTCATACAGATCCTGAAAAAATTTAGTTTATACACATGTGAAAGATTCTTTGATAGATAATTTGACCCAAGCTATCCAATATTACTAAAATTTTGGGTATTATCTGAGAAGGCAGCTATATAAAATAATTGAGGTCTAGGAATCTGACATATTAAAAGGTCACCACCACCAGCCGAGAGCCTTCCTTCACATTCCATTTAAAGTCTACAATTATGAAAGTTAAACTTTATGCTAATAAAATGCAATTTACTTTGTAGGTCGACAGTGAATAGTTTAGGTAGGAGTCTGCAGAAAAGTTGCATGTTTTAACTTTCTAATTTTTATGGCACTTGTTTGTCAAGTTTTAGGGTTTAGAAATGTAAATGATCGAATACATTTCAGATGGGTATATTGCTTCAAAATATGTTAGCATCGTATCTAAATATGTTTCATACTTATATATTCCTGAAATTAAAACACTGAAAATATAACAAACCAATGTAAAGCAACAAGAAATAAATTATTAACCATTCACAATACTAGTAATTGCAGACAGCATCAGTATAATGACTTGTACAGCGGAGACCATCATTTGCCTGTGTATTTGTTTTGTTTCTAAACTCAACGTCTTTAGTTATGCTGTTCTCTAATATATTTTATCTCTTTGTTCTAGGCACACCAGACGATACTCTCTGCGTGTTCCCCATATTTTGAAAGCATATTCTTGCAAAACTCACATCCACACCCAATTATATTCCTGAAGGATGTGCGGTTTTCTGAGATGAAGTCACTTTTAGACTTCATGTATAAGGTAATAAAAAATCTATGTGAATGTTAAAGGTTTTTTTTGTAACTTTCTATATATAATGATTATTCTAAGTTATGGTATTGATTTCAGGGTGAGGTAAATGTTGGCCAAAATATGCTACCCATGTTCCTAAAGACTGCTGAGAGTTTACAAGTAAGAGGTTTGACAGAAAACAACACATTGAATCCTAAGGTGAGTTCATGAGACAACAATAATTTGTAACATTTCTAAACAAAATTTATATATTAAATTAACTTTTTGCTTGGACAATATAATAAGTCAAAATATTAAAAATTACCGCAATGAACAGCTCTAATGACAGTTACAGTTTTACTATAGAATAGGTGATGGGCCTATAGCCATACCCTGGACACATATCCAGATTCCCAGCCACTACTAGGAAATTTAAGTAAAAAAATGTAATAGTGCCCGACCCGGTAATTGAACCCAGGGCATCTCGATCGACAGTCACACTTGTAATCACCACGACCAACAAGGCAGTATACTCTCAGTTTACTCTCCATTATGAATAGCTAAATAGCAAAAATATTTTTCAAATTACTTTCCAGACACATTTTTCATATCGCAGGTAGACTGGCATTTATTAATCTTACAAATAATTTAAAACAAGAGTAGTATTTGTGACATAAATAAATGTCAATAGTGCAAAATATTACCAAAGTATATGTAGGACCTAAAAGCTATCAAAACCTTGCAAGTATTATTATAATATATTTTCGGTTGTTTCCTATTACTAAAAATTAAATTTAGAAACCTGTTAATATCTTGTAAAATTTTAATAATGGCATATTATGTGAAGGTCAAGGTACTTTTGTGTCTGCGTAAATTTTAATGCATATTAGATCCCATATTCTTTAATGTTCTTGAGATTCAAACGAGAATCTACGAATACCTATATGAAGTTTCTCAACATATAGCAAAATTTAAACACCTACTTATTGTTGTACCTACTTCCCAGTGATAGATAAATCGTATTATGATTGGCTCTAAACAGATGAACAAATTTTTGACTATAACATATAGCCATTCATATTTAAAAACATGCAAAAATAAAATTCTACATATCGTGAAGCTTTCAAAACGAATAAACGCGGGAGTACGACACGGGGGGAGCATCAGAAAACCGCTACGCCTGTACAGATGCCCTCGATACCGCACGATTGACATTCTTCGCTTAATATATTAATTTCACCAACATGATACTCTACGCTGTGGCGTTAAAACATCCACAGGCACCCTTTATGATAGACTAGTTTTAAAAAACCGGTTATGTAGAAAACGAGTGTGCTTCGAACCACTCACGGATTCACATTGCGTTAAATATTTCACGTTTGTAGTATTTTGTATTTTATGTTACTATAGTTAAATTTGTTTACTGCTCAAGCAAGTTAATATTTTATAGAGGCAAAAAATTAATGTACCTACATTAAATAATTATCAAAACAGAATTTCTAAGGCAAGAAAGAAACAAGCATTCATGTACAGTAATATAACAACCATTGAACGGAACTTTAATATAGGTCACTCAATCTGATCGTTCCTATCTATAAATTGGTCTAGATTTTTTCTTTTAGACATCATTGGGCGCGCGTTGCGTGTTTCTAAGCAAAAACAAAATTATGTACATTCGTAAATTTATTTACTGCAAGTATTACTATAGTAAATTTAGTTTCGTTCTTAAATTTAAACGTATCATCAAGAATTTTTTTTTAAAATTTAAAGCGTCGTTTAAATTTGTTGCAATGTGGATACGTTAATATAAAAATGTAACGGGTGTTCTCAGCCGGAGGAGAGGTCGACGCCGTCGGTGAGTGCGGAGAACCTGTCGTCGCGTGCCGAGTCCTTCGCCACGCCCCCCGCCGCACACAACGCGGGCGCTCCGCTCACGCCGCTGCCGGCGCCGCAGCCGCCCTCGCTGCCACCGCACCATGGCTTACCACCCGAAAAGCGCCGCAGAAAGAATTCCGCCTTACCGCGAGAAGACCTAGATCTCTCCTATCGGCACTACGAGGTACATTATATTCCAGTAACGATTTCTATGCCAGGTGGCGATTTGCTATGCATTTGTTATATGAAGGATGGCGAAAATAACTACTTTTAGGAAATCTGTGTAAAACTCGTTTTAGCTCGCCACAGTATTATCGTGTAAACAAATAATCGTAATGAAAGTAATCGAATAAAAATTTTGTTTCGTCGATGAACCCAGCGGGCGTTTGCGCAGGCGCACGTGAAGAGCGGCAAGGGCGGGTCCACGGGGTCCGGCTCGGAGCCGTCCACGCCGCCGCCGGCGCACACGCCCGTGCGCGCGGCGCGCTCGCCCGCGCACACGCCGCTCGTCAAGCAGGAGCCCGAGTCGCCGTACGCACACGCGCCGCTGGCGTCGCACGCGCCGCTCGCCTCTCACGCGCCGCTGTCGCACGCGCCGCACGCCTACGAACAAACCCCTCTGCCGGTCAGTGCCAAATCTCGAACGGCTTCAGTGCATTCAACTTGGTCACTGTTCATTCTCGTCTCGAGACATATCCCTATTACTAATTACTTTATCACTTCGTTTATTTGTTTCTCCCTTTAAACAATGTTATATTGAATACTAAATTTCTGCGTTCGTTTATAACTGGCTAATTAACAATTTATTCAATTTCTAGAAACTGATTCTTTTTTCCATTACTAAACATGAGGACGATCTTTTTCTTCTGGTGTTGTCACTAAATCCATCGTTTGATTTGTTAGTTCAACAAAAACTTCATTTGATAACGGAATAAAAATGAAAGGTAACAGAAAGGAAGGGATCTGCCTGATGGTATACATCATAGTCGATAGCGCTTTTGTTTAAAAATCGCTAGAATAAAGCAGATCCTTTCCTTCTCTGTTGGCAGGCTGACGCTTGGCAACACACGGTGGAAGATGACACTAACGACAGCAATATCAGTCCGACAGATCTCAGCACGAAACCTATTAAAACCATACTGTCAACACTCCTATCACAACAGACGCCGTGCTTAGACTCCGTAACGACTGCAAAAAAGTCTCCGCCGAGCTTAAAGAAATTGGGCCGATTTAGAACCACTTGGCTGACATTGTATCCGTGGCTGGACTATGACAAAACGAGAAACATTATGTACTGCCGTTATTGTCGGAAGTGGTCACATGAACTGAATTCGCATAGAACCTCATTTGTGGAGGGCAATGCCAACTTCAGGCTAGAAATAATAAATCACCATAAAAAGAGCAAATCACATAAATTTTGTGAAGAACGAGAAAATTCTCAAAATACAATGCAAATGGACGACACTTCCAACGACTTTGACACTCTCTAAAAAGTGTTGCTTTAAGAAATTTAAATTGCATTTCTCCTATTTGTATAAAAAAATATGTGTATATAATAGTGGAAAAGAAAATCATCTGTGTATAAATTACAATATATCCATATTATAGTGAAATACTATTTACACACATGTGTTGTCCTGGCATGTTTAATTTATAGAATGTATTGCGACTAATTAATGAATAAACATTGTTCTAACCTGGTGTATTTTGTTAAAAAATCTGTCCACTTTCTATCATTTTACATCATTAAAACTGATAGATAATTAATAAAATTAATCATACAACCAGAATGTATAAAATAATGTTGCTTACACACTCTAGGTACTGTAAAAATAAAACTACAAATGTATACCTAATTAAAAGTTAATCAAATAATATACACTGTTTTAAATATATTTTCAACATAACTGCCTTGTTGGTCACGTTCACCACCTATTCCATAGAGGGTTGTAAATGTAATCCGTGAAACGTGAAAGCTTTGTACATTCCTCTGCCTATATTTTCAAAATCAGGTTTAATTTTTATTATTTACACTAAGTAAATTGAACTAAATATAATTCAAAATGAAACATATGAAAACAAATAAAATGGACAATGTAATAGGCATTTTCTATATCTGTGTTCATTAATGATTACGTTATTACAGGGAATGGGAGTACCAGACATGGCTTCAATGTTAAGCCAGCACAATGAATGCAACGAGAGTGAGCCACTGCTTCCACCACACCCTGATCAAACTGATACAATCGATGGTGAGTCTTATCTCAGTTACTTGCCAGTCACCAATATAGTATAGTAAAATAGATTTGAATTCGAAAGGTTCAGTAATATTACAAAGTATAACGATTTTTCATACATACATATATTGGCAACTGTATAATGTAAATGTTTTTAAAATCTTAGTTATACCACTTTTATACTACTATATTGTGTGGAGTTTGTGGTGTAATTATGATTATAAAACATTTAATGGTGAATGTAAACCCTTTTAAGGCTTTTGGTATATTGGTTTTCTTTGCAAAATATTGGCTGCTTAAAATATTGAGGAATTTACTGTGATCTCTGTTTACCATAAGTCAACATTATATTTTGTTCCTTGGTATTTTGAGCTTCACAGAATTTAAACGCATGCAATCAACATTGACAGCATGCTATAAATGTTGTGGCTTCTTGTACTGTTCTTATTTGCATCGATCATACATTAACGCTTTTCGAATTTAATTTTTCATTATGCTTTTATTGTATTATTATATTTTCTCGTGTGTGAAGAAATTGGTGTGAGGAATAGAATTCGTACCGATATGATGATTTGGCGCCCCCTGCGGGACATAGGTCTTGCGTTTCCTGATTACTTGTATATTAGGGTTTGCATGTAAGATATTCGGTAATATTCAGCTGAATAAGAAATTGACGGAGGTTTGGCGAAAGTTCTCTGAAATTTATATCGGTAATGGCATGTCATGGTTAAAATATCAGAGCAGTGAAGAAGCTACGTATATTACAGGTGAAAACAGTGGCGTTGATGAGAACAGTAAACCACCGGACCCGTTCTCCCAGAGTGTAGCAAATTTTGAGAATATAGTAAAATGTTTCAAAATAGAATTAAACCAAAAGACATACAATGTGCCCATGGCTTGCTTGATATGTGGTAAACATGTAACCAACATAAAGAAACACATGAAATCTCATAATCCAGAGCAACATAAGTGTCCCTTGTGTCCCATCATCCTGACCAGGGCTGACAACTTGAAAAGGCATCTTCGTATGAAACATTGTAATGTGCTTACATCCAGCAATTTGTCCAATATTCAAACAAAATGTTGAAAATGTTTATCATGTAGGTTTTACAATAAAATATAGGATACATAATAGGAACATGTCTGTGTACAGTTACTCCCTGTTGTAATTCGATTTAGTATAATTATGTATGCTTGATAAAGACCAAAAATAACCTAATTTACTAATATTTGTAGTCTAACACAAAGGATGCTTATTCATTATTCTAACTTTTACATCTTGTTTTAGAAGTAAGGTGTGGTGTGTGTACTTTTTTTTTTAATAATAATAATAATTATCACAATGCTCACAGAAAAGGAACAATTTATCATGATTATTGCATATTACACATTTATACCATAATTTATTGAAATTGTAAATTGTTCTTTAATAATCTCAAGACACAAAGCTAATCTAATTGATTCGATTCATTTAAAATTATTACACTATTATAATTTACGTGATAGAAAATACTCATTAGTAAATTACTATCTCTAAGGCAATGCTAACAAGATTTTTAATTTCATCTTTATAATATTGGAATATTAAATGAACAGAAATTGAAACAACAAACAGCAAATTAAAACTTATTTCTCCATTTATTACACAGTATGTTATTTCAACTTTTGTTACAGTTACTTTATACAGCAATATTTATTTTTATAATGAAATAAATTCAACAAAGCGAAAGTTTGTTAATGAATGCATTTTAAATAGTATGATTTTTACAATGTACCATTTATAGCGAGTATGTATATCACTAAAAGCATAATTATTTCCTGGATTTTCGCTTTACACTAACAATTATAACAAAAGTCAACTGTCAGACCATCAATCGTTAGGACTTTACAATTGTTAATAACATTGACTGTTGTGTGTGTAATGTTCACTTGACGGTACTGTTCTGGTACTGCTCTGTGGACTGGGCTGGCTCTCATGTGACTTGGACATAATCTAAGGCATTGTTACAGTGTTACAACTTTATACAATATTCCCTACTACATATTGAATATAGATTCATATAAAAATTACAAATGATGAATTAATAAACATAATTATGTTGAAGTTCAAATGAAACCCAGCCCCAGAATAATGTTAACAATTTAATGATCTCTTAATGTTCCTTATAATTGTATATGAAGGTGATTCGTCTAATTAGCAAAAGACTGATTTTTCTAATGTATCATAAGGATCATTCGTTTTAATATTAACTTATTTTTCCTTAATTAACTTTGACTTATCAAGTTTAGTTTGTAATCTGAATCTATCGTTACTGTGTGTTCGTTGCAAATATATTCTTTTATTTACTTCTTTTCTTTTTCATTTTCATCCTCTCTCCATGCTTTCTTTATATAAGCAGACCTATATCTCAGATTATCGCAATTTGTATACTGGCTTGGTGACAGTTTCAATAACATTTCATGCAAATAAAATAACAACGCTGCCCAGTAACAGACACCATTTCTTCAATATCATCGACTCATTTCTGCATGAAGATCTACTGAACTTTCATTACTTTTTGTAATAAGTTCTTTCGAAATTCTGTTATAATAATTTCTAAACTTTCTTTCTCGTTGATAAACGCTTTTAATTAATAGTTCTAGGACGAGCATAATAGCATAGCGTAAATTGATTTATCTAAGCTTTTTCTTACTATACATAATAGTGCTAATTTACTAAAGACACTCGAGTCGGCCCTTGTTTCCAATTGCAGTAGAACTTGGAGACATTAAGAAGCAATTACTGTGAATTGTAATTGTTCCGGCAACAGCTTAACAACACCATCTTCGTATCAAATTACCATCTCAATCATTTAAGTCTTAAGATCGAGGTTCTACTGTGATAAAGTATCAATATCTCAAAGATTAGGGCTGCCACATTTAGTTTTAAATAACATGCTACAGAACCAATTATCTTTTTCTCGACATAGACATCGAGCAATTGTGCTCCCATGTGCCAATTTAAAACAATGTTGTCCTCTTAATGAACCGCCTAATGCATCTCTACGTTTGCGTCGGTTATCACGATTACATAAGCACCGCGACAGCGACGGGCAGCGTGAGATGCGTTGGAGCGAGAGCGAGACAGAGGAGAGATGTGACAGGTCGCTGGTTGCAGGCTCGAAGGGCTGGCACATGCGGCTGACGTTCGAGCGCGTGACGGGCGCGCTGAACCTGCACCGCTGCAAGCTGTGCGGCAAGGTGGTCACGCACATCCGGAACCATTATCACGTGCATTTCCCGGGCCGGTTCGAGTGCCCGCTGTGCCGCGCCACGTACACGCGATCCGACAACCTGCGCACGCACTGCAAGTTCAAGCACCCCGCGTACAACCCCGACACGCGCAAGTTCGAGCCGGCCGCCGCGCCGCCGCCCGCGCCGCCGCTCGCGCCGCACGCGCCGCACGCGCCGCACGCGCCGCTCGCGCCACACGCGCCGCTCTACGCCAACCACCTGGACGCGGCGTTCGACTGATCGCGCCCGCACTGGCTCGGGCCGGGCGCCGCGCGGCCGCCGCCCGCGCCAGCCCTCGGACTGTCCTCGTTGATGTGTCAAAATTGTAACGGACCGTCTCGCGTTCGAACTATTTCCTACTTAGGATTAAGCTGAAGTGCTATTACTTAAGCGGGCCTTAAAATTGAGTTGTTAACGTAGCCCCCGACGGGCGATTCGTTTTAGTATTGTCTCGGTTGTGCATTCGACTTGCCCCAGTGTGACCTTGTATAAGATTCCGCGTAAGGAAATTTTAAACTAGTAATATTCCGCACGAACATGTAAACCTTTTAAGTCGACGTCACTAAAGTTATGACTCGAAGGGTATGTAAGTAGATAAGCAAATTTTTTTTTCTATACCAATCGCTATACGGGAACGGGCAAAAGCAATAATATGATGTTAATTTTATTACCATATTATTTTTTATATTGTATCGATAGAAGTCTTAAGCTATGTAAGAGTATACACTACATTGAGTAGCGGTGCGACCGCGAAGTGATGCTGGCTATTAACGGTTGCCCCCAATCGGGCCTACGTTGTCTTGTTATATTTATTCGTTAGATAGGAAATTTTAAGTTTCCTGTAGCTAATTGTATTTATGTTATTATATCCTATGGGTGGTGCGGAACGACATCTGAATGGGAACAGGTTATTGAGGACTGGCAAGAGATTGTGATCTGTCGTTGGTCAACGACATATAAATATTGACTGAATCTCAGTGTAGATGCATTTGTAACTCTATGAGGCCTTTGCAAGATGGATAATTATTAAGGATTTGTGATGTTTTAACGGATAGCGCCTAAGGAAACATACGAAAAGATTTTTATACTAGACTAGTTGATCTATTTACGGAGATTGTTTTTTTATACTTAGATATATTCTATTGTCTGATTTAAATAATTTTATATTTATATAATTATTATGTAATATGATTTATTAGTGTTGTTTGTTTTTATTGATACATCATATATTATTATTATAGTAACAATGAGTTCGTTCAAGTTCGGTCGATAACTAAGTGTACTTCGTCTTAAACGTCAACAAGTCGCGCCGCGCCGCTGGCACAAGTCGCGCCGCGCCGCCGGCGGGCGCGCGGCGCCGGGCAGGGAGGGGCGACTCCGGGTTGCGCATTTAGTTTACTAATATTGGCATCTACGATTGGGACTAACCTAGCGTTTATGTAATTTTCAATTTAAGATTTAAGATTGTTACATTTTTAGCTAAACACTTTAGAGTGGTACGGTAACTGAAATGTGATAAAATGGAATGGTGCTAGAACCAGAGTGTTAACACGCTACGATTCGACTCCTATTGTAATGTTAATGTTTTAATGATTAGTTACTTTGCGATTAATGTAAGGCATCTAGCATCCAGAGGTCGCATCTGTCTGGTCCACGGGTATATACGTAGGTCGTTACACAAAATGAGAACAAATATTTGTAAGCCATCTGATTGGCTGTGT
>DWTO01000014.1:0-36456 GCA_018244755.1 Jemadia pseudognetus
GGTGCGAGAGATTTCTTTAACGCACGTCATAGTCCCGGCATTAGGGGAACTATCTTCATTAGTTTATAGCCCGCATTCTGCTTACGAGAGATTTCCGTAACGCATACCATAAGGCACGCATGGGGTGGACCGTTGCTTGCGATATTTGCGTATACATATACATATACAATCGTGACTGTGAATTTAAAAAGAGCGACTAATTTCATTAGTCTATATACAGCATGCGGGGAGTACCGCAAGTGGCGTAACGACCACTTATCGACTAGTTGATTTTCATTGGTCGCTAGCCCGCTTGCGAGGGGTCCCCGCATGCTGTATATCGATTGAGTTATCGACTAATGATAATGCACCCTTATGGCATGCGTTACGGAAATCTCCCGTAGCAGAACTATGAAGTAGCCAGCGTTAACTGATCTCATACCTGAGCAACAACCTTCGACTGTAGCCTTAATATGCAACTACCAAATGTGACAATTTACTAACATACATTCTCGAGAAGACCGTACAATGTTACATTGCCAAAAAGAGCCATATGCCAGAAACGATGATAAATTTATCAAAATAAGATTTTTTTGTTGATTTCATAGTAATTTATTTTTGCCCTTTTAAGTAACACATAGATATTTTTAGGAAACTTTATAACACAATTATCAATTTCACTTAATAATTCTATACTTTCATAATACATTACAAATCGATAAGAAAAATAAATTAGAAAAAACTAAACGAAATTCGCTTCGCATAAATGTGGCGTGTGCGGAAATTGATTTGTTGTGAAAACGATAAGACGGCGCGCGAAATGACGCAACTCGATTTGTCTACGTACTCACTCAAACGATACAACTGAATTTAGATAAAAACTAATCAATTAACAAATAAATAATAAAACAAGGAAATGGAAATTAGGACATGCATTAACTTAGCAATAAAAACATTGCCAAAGCAACCATTGCCACGCAACACTATCGACAAGCAACCTTGTCTTGTTCGATGATAATTAAACGATTATACGAGTATTGCTTTCGGACAAGGACGCGCGAAATAAAGACTAAATGTGTCACAAAGTGTCGAAAAACGTAAGGACATAATGCCATCATAAAAGTAGAGCAGACTGATGTTAATTACATTATAAAGTTGCCTAAAGTATATCAGTGTGACTTTAAAGGACAGCAATAAATTAAATGATATCTACAAAAAAATATTACCAAACAAAAAGTACAAATCCGTAAATGTCACCTAGGCATCTCGCTATAATAACGTAACAGCGAGGTACAAACTGCATAAAAAGCACATGTTTAATTTTATCATATTGTATGAGCACCTTACACGCGCATATAAAGACAGCTAAATTACTGCGAAACATGGAACTGGTGCGCTTTACGCAATGGTACACGGAGTCAGGTGACCCAGAGGCGAAGCGCATTCCGCGCAAGTGTCAAGTTGATTTCTGCGTGTTGTACGTGTGCACGGAGCGCTATTATTGTGATTCCCATTTGACTGACCTATTGTGAGCTCGCCACCTGTTACACAGATGCAGGTACTGCCGGCACTGGATGTACATGAACACGGCCCCGCCAGTGAAGCCCACCGCGACCACTACCAATTTCGTCCAGAAAGGCCACGCTGTAACAGAAACGATAAATATCAGTAGACTTAAAAATTACAACACAGTATACAGGGCTATCCATCAGTCGAATAGTCTGATGGAATTCTCAGGTGTCTTTGAATCTCGCGACCGAGTGTCCTACATATCTCTGCCTACCTCTTTAAGGCCTACAGGCGTGTTGTTACGTTTATGTTTTAATTTTTATGACAAAATAGCTGCCGGACCACTTATAAAGGACACACCTTTAAACTGAGTCAGAGCTCTTGTGGGCTATTTATACATATTACACCGTTCAGTATAATCTTTGTAACTCTGTGTACGGTATTATGTAAAGATACAATTTCAATAGAATATACCTCCAATGTGCAACTAATTAAAATAAACATGAATAAGGAAAACACATATCCTTTGTGAGCATGTAAATAAACTGTTTTGTTGTTTTATCCTCATAGAGAAAAGTAAATAGCTTTTAATAGGTTATTTCCATATGGGGATATATTCAGTAATCCACTTAGTTCACCCCTGTAATCCCCTTCAGAAGAGTACACTCCCATGTGTCACCAGATACACTTATATGCCACCATGGCATAAGTGGTGAATCTATTGCCATACACCAGGTACAATATGGCCTTGCAATAACTCACACAATACCGTCATCTGATCCCAAAATGTGTACAATCTGTACTATGTTAAACAAACAGACAAATCTCTTTTCATGAATGTATATTTTTAATACATAATTATCAGAAAATTTGTGCACAGAAATAAGTACCTATGAGACATTGCTGTGGGTAGAAATTGAAATCACTGAATCAACTGGCTTTTCTATGTAAAGACAGTTACAGGTCAAAGAATTTCTACACTACCTTTTGAACATACATATGTGCCTCTATTAGATATATCCTTATTAAAAATGATGTCAACAGTGATTTGTAATTTAGGACGTGTGATCAACACACTATTATTATTACACACAGACACAGAATGAATACTCCTGCTCATCACATATTTCCTCCCTCGCTAACCATAGAACCAACAGGTAAGTACATCAATAGACTAATTTTGGTCCGAATTTGTCTATAATTTGAGCACTGTATGCCATATGAGGGAGTGGGGGTGATGACATACAATAATATTAACAATACTGACCTATAAGGCCACGGTTGACCTCTTCCACGGCGCGCTCGATGAGCACGAACAGAGACCACATGACGCAGAGCGCCGCCACGCAGTGGAACAGCACCGCGCAGCACAGCCGCCGCCGCTCCAGCCCCGACATCTCCAGCGGCCGCCACTGCGGACGGGGCTCATTACTACTGCACACCTGGCTTGTGGAGTTATCGCCAGTTCACTATTGCCCTACCTACTTATAATAGTCAACATACTCTTACACAATCAAGTCAATATAAAGGGATATAAATAATTTTAGATTCGAAATTCTTCAGCAAAAACACACATTCCAGACAATCATCTACATAGTTTCAGTTGAATGATAATTTAATAAATAATGTTTCTTTTTGTAATAGTCCATCTTACATTAAAAGCTTATTTAATGGATTAAAGACCGCCATAAAGCATGTATGACAATATTAATAAATGTGGAAGAGGCTAAAGAAGTTCACAAGAACCATAAGTGGTAGAAATCCTCAGTGTCTGTCTACCTCGATAAGAAACAGAAACGTAACATCACACCTGTAATCCCCGAAGAGGTAGGCAGAGGAATGTAGAACATTCCCCTGTTCGAGCAGTTACATTTAAGTCCCACTATGGAATAGGTGGTGAGCCTATTGCCATGCACTGGCCACATATTATCCAGACTCCGAGCCACTACTAAAAAATCTAAAGTAGAAAATGTTGTAGAGAGTAGAAAAAATTTGTAGTGACCTGGGAATTGAACCGAGGACCCCTTTCGCCCTTTTTGGCAGTTGGCAGTTGCCCTTACCACCAACACAACCAAAGAAGCAGTAACAGGAAGAAGAAACAGGTGTTATAAAATAATAGCTTATAAGTTAAAAATATAAAGACCTCATTGAATGGTTTAATTTTGGTGTGCATGATGAAGTTAAATTTGCATAGTTCACAGGATCTAGTTTCTGACGCTGTTAGCCATTGTTGAAGACAACTCTGGTGGACATACTTCAAGCTGCCTGCAATATTATAAAAAAACCTATTACAAACGACACAATATACAATGTCTTAATAGCGACATCATCATTATCATCACCCATTTCATAGTTCCACAGTTGGATACGGGGCCCATCTCAGAATGAGAATGATCAAGGTCATTGTCTGCCACACAGACCAAACACACACATATCTGTGTTGCCAAGCACACACATAGTGCAGTGTGCTAATGATATTCTCCTTCAATGTTATTGTAAACACTGTTTAAATTCAAAATACCCATTTATTGTAAAGAGACAATTAGATGCATTTGTCAATTTTATCTTGTCAATAAATGTGCAAAAAGAAGCTGAAACAAAACATCCACTAAACAATACACTGCCACTGATTGTTTATGTATAAGCTATGAATAATGCAATTAAATTAAGTCTTAATTAAGTTTGCACAATTTAATATGATTACTGCTTAATAACAATCAACCCATTAAATGTTTCTTCATCATACTCAAATGATAAGAGTATTCATGAACAATATAACTTTATTAAAAATATATTATTTTGCTCATTCTAAGAAAGCTGTCATGTGTACATTTAAAACTACACAAGTCTGAAACAAATGTTCTCATAATAGATGAGCAAGTATGATAGTTTAATGAGTGTTGCCTACCCTGTAAGGGACTTGGTGTGAAGATATGTTATGTATCAATGTTGAATACAAAAAGAAGTATGCCAGGAAAGTGGAAGTGCCAGGTGGATATGCTACAGTTTCTGCTTATCCCTATGGGAAATATGTGTAATGATATTTGATTATAAATTATTTTTAGCAAATCATGTACATACTTATTTTATAGGTTGACGAACACCATTTTCATCATTTTTACAATTGAAAAGTGTGTATTATAACCGTTTTTAGTAACACAGTAAGCAGACAAATTTCCAACTTTGTTATTAATCCAATTTTCATATAAGCAAATTGAAAGATTGCACCTCTGTGTTATTAAGGTGTATGCACGTGATTAAAACATAAATAAATTATTTGTTTTGCAAAGATGTACAAATTATTGAACTGACATCACAGATTATCAGAAATGGTGTTTCTAGCTGTGCTTTTTGGTTTCACTTGAGAGGAAAGAGGTTTTATAGTAGAAAGAATAATAAAGGAATTAATGAGTTTTAATATCTGTTGGTGTGTTTGGGGGCTAAATTCACAATGAAACAGGGATAATGTAAATATGTTTTTTTATAGGAATATCACATTTGGGTCATGTATTAGCTCTGAGTATACAGAAGTTGTAAATAAAGTGTATAGTTCTATCTAAAATGGATCAAAGTTACACCTAGAAAGGTACAATGAGACCTTTTCACACTGACTATATAATGTTTAAACACTTAAAATATATGCCAAGCCCACATAATTACAAATAGCAGTCAAAAGTGTACATATTTTTATAAATCGAATATACACCTTCCCTAAGATAAGAGGGTGTTTGAACTGTTGATGAATACTACATTGTCCCTAGTTAAACTCTAACAAACGATACACTGATTGTGTATATATGTATATGTTATGAAATAAATTCAGATGTATCTTATAAATATATTATTATATATGCCTGTTATGATACAATACATAAATTTAAATAGATCTTGTGTTATGTATGTTTCGAACCTTGACGCAACTTGCTATTAAGCCTCTGTAACTGGCTGAACCAGCAACTCGTGATAACAAAGGTTAAGGAGTAAACTTACCGGAACAATAGCATGGTGCAAGTAAATGATTATGAGCTTCACTCTCACAGTGACAGATTCTGCAGATATCCCCACTGGAATTACTACACGAAGTCTGACTTGACCCGGAGCCTGCTCGAACAGTCTCTCTGCCACATCCTCCGCCCCAGTCCCAACTCTCGATATCAGAAGAATTTTTAACGTTTATTTGGTGAACGGGCATAGTGGTCGCACCTTAGGAAACACTCATCAAAGCTCACGTAACATAATATTGTTCTTCTTTTACAACCTATTCCAAATATAGTGGAAATTTCTTCGCATTTCGACGCTTTTCAAATTTACACACATGTCAACTTTATGTGCACGTAAACCCTGTAATCAGGTGGAAATTATGAAATATATAAATGAAGTTATATTTTTACTAGCCACACGCAAAATAAATCAACTATCTCCGATCTCCACTTAACAAACAAGAAAAGTCTCAAACATCAATAGTTATTATCTGACTATACAGACTAAACAAAAAATTATCATTCTATGATGGTCTCAAATTTCCACAGCCCGCAGTCACAATCACGTAGGTACTGGCTATTAATGAACTCTGTGATGTGAGAATAGAGATAATCTTCTATGTACATAATATGACAACTTTTGTTTTAAATGAAAACTAATACAATACAATCATTAATGACATTTTATATACAGTGAAAGTCATACAAGACTCAATATTAAATAAATGTAGTGTTTCTTAGCACAAATGTTCATTAATAGATTGAAGCAAATATTTCATTATTTTGAAAATATATTTGTTACAGTTAAAATTTATAAGAGAATAGTTTTTGAACTCAAACATATCACGTTATCCAAGAGCGTAAAATCTTGTAACCAAATACTGGGTTTTCTTTATTACAGACCTTTGGTCTTTTAATCCGGAGAAAATATTCTAAAGCATACACGCGATTTATTGTTCTTTTGCGATTTATGTTTTTATTTAAAGTCTACAAAAGGAGTTATTCAGGGCTGTCATAGCAATAAAAAATATAAGTTGTCTATGAATATTGCAAGCAGAAAGCAAGAAAAGACAACCGTTTTGATATCTTTCCTTCTCACATTTACACTCGTGGTGGAGTGGTAGTTGTAGCGGCTTTATCATATTTTTGAAATAATTTTATATAAAGGCTAAAATATGAGTGTCCCAGCCGATATTCAGGCTGAAGTTTTGTCTCTTGTTTATCAGTTTATGCAAACTATTGATAAAGCGCTCGCCCAGAAGATTTTAACAAAAACTAAAGCGGTAAGTTGACAATACCACGTGTTATATTGAGTCGGCAGCCGCACGTGTTAAAATCAATGTGGAATATAGTTATTATTATTTGCAGTGCCCTATACTATGCTTTATTTCAGGCTTATTAAGACATTTTTACTCTATAATATATTAATACAGTTTTTCGAAAAAACGTTTTGCTAACGTAATGCACCACCGGATCGGTAACTGGTTCTGCAAAGTACGTGAAATTTGTGATAAAACGTTATTTTATTTACCAATTTCGTTACAGAAACCCAGACCGAACGATTTGCCAACGCTTATTGACATTGTTGCGCAGTATAAAAAACTAAAAAAAGCGACAAAGGGTGCAGTCAAAAGGTACATAAATTACTTCAGTATCTTACATTATTAAAATTCTAATAGTTTGTATTATTTTTTACTTTCATGTTTTCGAATTTTTCCAGAAATCACATTTCTTTAAATAGTGTAATAACCTCAAAATTTTCCTGATACTTTTCTTCAGGTGTTTAAAGGACAATTGGTTGGTTATTAAATGGTATTATTCAGTACGTTTTTGCGGTAAAAGCAGTGATAGCCTAGTGGTTTGAAATTCGATCTCTCACTCCGGGACACCGGGTACAAACCCTAGCGCGCACCTCTTAAAAGTGTGCGTTTTAAATTTAAAAATCACTTGCTATTGGGTTTGTGCCCGGTGCATGGTAATAGGCTCACCACCTATTCCATAGTAGCATGTAAATGTAACTGATGAAACATGGAAGTGTACTACACTCCTGTGCCTACCTCTTTGGGGATAACGGGCGTGATGTTACGTTCAGTTCGATTTTAATAAAAATACTAGGAATTAAGTTAATTCTAAGACAATGGTCTGTAAAAACGTGATTACTATTTCACCGTATTAAAAATTGTTGACAAAGCCCGAATTTAATATCGATTTTCATTGGGAATGAAGTTATTTACTGCAAAGTGAAATATTTTGTACAGAAGATAAAATTAAAACTATATTAAACACATTTCATCTACTTGCCAGTCTAGTGATTGCATGCACAACTGCTGTGCACTGTTAAGACTCTGGGTTTGAGCTAGTACTCGACCAAGTAACATTGGATTTTTCCAGCTTGAATTGCAGATGAAAAGTGGAAATACTCCACTCTTCTGCCTCAGGGATATATATCCCTAAAGGGAAATATGGATATAGGTTATATTATTATTAAATCGTTATATTGCGCCCATAACAGAATAGCGAGAGTACCAACACCTGCAACTGCAATCACTAACCAATAACAAAGTCCACAACAACAAAGATATTTTAAATGTTCTTTTTACTATATGGAGAACTGTACATTTAAAATGTAGTTAAAAAACCCTATGTAATGATTTCAGTGATGAAGATGACAAATCCAAAAAAGCATTGCTGCAAATCAATGGTAAGGGCCCTGTTCAGCAGAAACAAAAACAACATTCATCAGGTTCGGATAGCTCTGAAGATGAAAAACCTAAAAAGGTAAAAACTATAATTTAACTATTCTGGTCATGAACCTAAAACTTCCACATACAGTAGAACCTCTTTAAGTCGAACCTCGATAAGTGGAAACCCTCCATAACTCGAATAAATATTTTGTTCCTTTCTCTTTACACCCTAAAACCTCAATTACTCGAAATCTCAAAGATTTATAATTCGAAATATTCAGTGAGTCCCTGCAAGCTATTATGGTACATATTTTACTGGAAAAATTAAATTGGACCTCTGTATCTCCAATATGGCAATGTTTTATTTTACAACCTTTACAACTCAACCAAGTTTAAGAGTTTGCTGCTGTTGTAAGCACACCATTGTTTGTTAGAAAACAATTCGTTAGTATACAATAAATAGTATTACCACTTCAGCAATTTATGAGTCATATTAACATGTGCTTGTTTTATTATTTTACTGTTTTAAGGATATTTTTGAAACAATAATTTCATTGATTAATAATAAATAAAAATATGTTTGTTACCTTTGTAACTTGAATTTTTATTTTTCACCTCTCTAACTCAACATTAGTAAGAATGAATGTCCACCTCTGTATGTCGAATAAAAATCATAAGTCGAAAAGTCTATAAATCGAATTTTTTGGTGTCTTTCTTGAAGTTCGACTTATAGAGGTTCTACTGTATATTATGTTCACATGATGTATACAATATGCAGTACATGATACATTGTGATATTATAATCTATCGTCACTACCTCTGATTAATCATGTTCTTTATTTGTATGCTTGGATTATTTGTGTAGATTAAAAGTATGTAATTTTTTTTCAGGTAAATGCAGTGGCGAATCAAAAACCTGCTAAGAAAGAGGAGTCATCAGATGACAGTGATAGCAGTGATGATAATGCTACAACAAAACCAAAAAAACAGCCAGTTCAACCTAAAAAGACTGTGAACAAAGTACCTAAAAAACAAGAGTCTTCTGATGACAGCAGTGAAGAAGAAGAAACTCCCAAGGCCCAACAAAATAAAAACAATAAAACAGCACTAAAACCTCCAATAAATAAGGAATCATCAGAAGACAGTTCAGATAGTGAAGATGAGAAACCCCAAAATAAAGTAGCAAAACCCACTGCAAAGAATGTTGCTCCCAAGAAAGACTCATCATCGGATAGTGATGACAGTGATGAAGGTAACAAGAAAAAGAAACCAGCATTAAAACCACCTGCTGTTGTACCAACACCAAAAAAGCAGGAATCTTCTGATGACAGTGATGATAGTGATGATGAAAATCCCCAAAAAGCGAAGGCGCAAACTCCCGCGAAGAATGTTCCTAATAAAGCTGCTCAAACGAAACCTACTCCATTACCTAAAAAGCAATCATCTTCGGACAGTGAAGACAGTAGTGATGATGATAACAATTCAAAAGCTACTAAACCTGGTCAGACTGCAGTTAAAACTAATGCAAAGGCTCAGTCTAAGCCTCAAGAATCATCTGATGAAGATAGTGATGATTCAGAGGATAATAAAAAAAAAACACCCACTAAGCCAGCCCAGAAACCGCAGCAAACACCAGCAAAAACAAATATGAAAGCAGAGACACCTAAAAAGGCGGCATCTTCATCTGAAGATAGTAGCAGTGATGAAGAAACTAAGACAAGTAAAGCAGCTCCTAAACTTCAGGCAGCTGCTGCTAAACCAGTTGGTAAGGTAGCAAATAAAAAACAGGAATCATCCTCTGAGGCTAGTGATGATAGCAGTGATGATGAGAAGAAGCCAGCTCAGAAACAAACACCTAAACCAACACCTAAAGTAGCTGCTAAACCAGCATCTAAAAAGGAATCCTCTGATGACAGTGATGACAGCAGTGAGGATGAGAAACCTAAAGCAAAACAACCAAGTGCCAAGCCTCCAGTGGCAAAACTCAGTGCTAAAAAATCATCCTCAGAAGATTCTGATGACAGTAGTGACGACAATCAAAAAAATAAGAAAGCACAGCCAACTGGAGCAATGAAGACCCCAAACAAGCCTGCAGCTAAAAAAGATTCATCAGATGAAGACAGTAGTGATGAAGATGAACCTGAGCAGAAGAAAATTGTGAGGAAACAGCAGTCTTCAGAAGATAGTGATGACAGTGATGGTCCACCTGCTAAAATGGCGAAGAAAACACAAGAGGTAAGCATAGACAATAATTTAATATATATTTGCAATCTATAAGGGGCCCATTTAACATATTTATTTTGCTTTTGAAGCAGATTTCTCTAAGATCAATAATTAAGAAAGGTGGTTCAGGATCCTTTTATTTGAACCTATTTATAATTTATTGAAGCACCACTCATTATGTTCTTCTGGCAAAGAGAAACCATAATGTTGTATAGTTTATATAGATATGTACTTAGTTAGTGCCTTGATGCTCATATTGATCAAATGCCAGGTTGGGACCTACTGGATTATTCTAACTTAGGTTAGTGGCATAGACTCGATATGTGCCCGGTGTATGGCAGTAGGCTTAGAATCTATTCCACAATGGGACTATAGTAGTGACAGTGCATTACACTACTCATTGTGGCTTACAAATGTGTTGTTACTTTTTTAAACATATGTAGTATATAGTGTTCACATACAGTTTTTATTTTTTGACAAAACTTGATATTTACATCTACTTAATATAATGATTTTATAATCAGTTTATATTGAATATATTGTTTATATTTTGTTTCTATTGGGTATAGTACTATTTTTAGTCATTCATTTTAAGTTCACATGATAACTTCACACAGCTAGTTGACTGTGTTTTATAGGGAATTATGTAAAATGCATGCAAAGTAATGAATACTGGTTGGTACACAAACTTTTCAAAACCACCTAAAAAAGGACATCAGAATTACCATAGTGCGAATAGAGCCTACTAACACCCTTAGATCAGAGGTTCCCGATTTTATTCGGTCTCGGAACCCTAATGGATAGTATTTTTTTAGCGGAACCCTATTTTGATAACTAAAGAAATTGTTTTTAATGCTTTCATGTAAATGTTTAAAAGAAGGTACAAATAAATGCTAAAAATTGTTAAAACAATTTTCATATAAAGAAATACAATTAACTGGAACTGTTTTAATGTGCAGAATGAAATTTTTTCACATATTTTCTTATAGGATACCTCTCGATATGAGAAAGTGCTCACGTCCCGCAGCGCCCGCGTTTTTGATCGGGTGTTAGCGAAGTAGTAACTTTAAAGGAATTTTGATTTTTCTATGAATATTTTATTTAACTTTCGGACTGAACGCGGAACCCCTGTGACCCTTCTACGGAACCCAGGGGTTCCGCGGACCACCATTCGGGAATCGATGTCTTAGACAACTGAGAAAAATGTCAGAGCAAAGAGAGAATCATCTGTGTTTTAAAAGCATACAGTTATATGGATGACAATATTAACAATAATATACAAACAGGCTCTACATTACTTTTGCATTTCATAATTATTTAGAACCAATACTGTTTATTTGTTTAGGTTATAAAAAATGGTCTTCAATCTGGAAAGAAAAGAAAAGCATCAGATGGAGAGCCTACCCCAGCAAAAAAACCATATAGCAATTTTGTAAAGGTACTGCTAAGGACTTTGTTTTCTCTAACCTAGCTGTATGTACATATTACTAACATTAATCTAATAAGACCCATCTCTAATGTTATCTCATCATAAAAATATCAAACAGGCAGTCTATGTTGTGTTCACCTTTCTGAAATAAATTTTCCAGGCTAGTGTCATAAATTTTAAAATGCACACAAAATGCAGAATAGCAAAGCTGCAAAAATTTTGTGTTTTTTTACAATGACACCAAATAGTGATTTTGTTAAAATTCATATTAGGTTGACTTTTGTTTATTAAATAATTCTCTGATATAACAATACCTAATATATTTTGAAGATACAAAGTAATAAAAATCTTTCCATCTACATAGTAATAATATGATCAATCACGAAGTATCATTTCTATTGTGTGGGCTCCACACACAAAATTATTTGGAGGCATAAAAGGTTTGGTTTATAAATGTAAAAAATATTGAAGTAAATAAGCAGTTATTGAATATGTTTTGAATAAATTTTAGGGTACCAATGTATCATCAACACCAAGTGAAAAAATTGATGGATCAAATAATAAGCCTACTCCCTTCAGGCGTGTAGTCACTGAAGCAGTTGAAGTGGACCCTAGACTTAAGGACAACTCATTTGATGCGAAGGTAAATGCCCCTAAGATTGAGAAGCCAAGGCAACTCCATGTACAACCAACTTTTATTTATTGGTACAGATACACATCTCATAGTGGCTTTACATTTCGGGCATTTACTTAGCGAATTGGTATTTACACAGGGTTGTCTTGGTGCTTAACTTTTATATCTCTACCAGGAGGGCGAGGACGAAGCCGATGGCAACGCAGACGAATCAGAGGAAAATAAGTCAGGGGGCTGGCAGGACCGCGGGCGGGGTGGATTCAATAGGGGCGGATTTAACCGGGGCCGCGGGGGATTTAATGATAGAGGTGGCAGAGGGGGATATAATGATAGGGGTGGAAGAGGGGGACGCGGCGGCCGTGGAGGGTTCGATCGCGGCGGCCGTGGAGGGTTCGATCGCGGTGGGCGTGGAAGGTTCGATCGCGGTGGGCGTGGGGGGTTCGATCGCGGTGGGCGTGGGGGATTTGATCGCGGTGGGCGTGGGGGAGATCGCGGAGGACGAGGCGGTCGAGGTGACAGACATTCGTGGGGGGGAGATAGGGGAGGTTTTAAGAAAAACTTCAATGACAGACAAAGCTTTGAAGGAGGAGATAATTCTCAAAACAAGAAAATAGTGTTTGATTAATTTTAGGTAAGCATCTACAGTAAAAGATGTGTGTTACACTCTGTACTTGTTTAGAGTAATAACTATGGTATTCAGGACTCTACATTCAAGTTTAATGTAGAAGTAATAATATCATTATTGTTATCTCTGTTACACATTCCAAGGAAACACCTTATGCATCATCTCATAATTGATTATCATATTATCGGAGCTTCTAGAATAAAACTATTGTTTTTTGCAGTTGTTCTAATTAGGATGTGTTTGTATGTAATTTATAAGAAAATAAATTCAGGTTAAAAAGGATATATGAATGAATTCCAGTAATTATTATTATATCGTGAATCCAGAACCCTTTGGGATAGATGAAGAGCACATATATAGATACCTCACCCTCGTGGGCATCTCCTACATTCACCATTATCTCTCCTTCAGAGACTGTTGTCTCCACCTTCAGCCAGTATCTAATCCATTTGGTCAATTTCTATATAAAAAATGACTAAGTTTTGTAAACGTTGGCTGGCTATAAACGGACATCTTTGTATTTTTATTTTCAGAGTGGATCTCGTGGATCATGGGGTGAGCGTGCGAATATAGACTTAAAACACACGCGTGGGAAGTCATTCAAACACGAGAAAACCAAGAAGAAGCGAGGTTCTTATCGTGGTGGTGCCATTGACACAGCAGTCCATTCCATCAAGTTCGATGATTGAACTGCAGTCAATTGCAACTTTACGATTGATATATTTTCTAAACTGCATAAGCAGAATTGTACTTTTATTTTTTTGTAAGAATGTACCTTTTTGTTTTAAGGATAAACTTGATGAATCAAGTCATATGAAATGGATTTGAATGGAAATAGCATTTTAATTGATTAAATGTCAATTCATAAAACAATGTTATTACAAGGATATTGTTTTCAGCACAAGATATAGTTATTCCAATGTGTTGATTTCTCCATAAATTTTATTTTATTTCCAAATTTGACCAAAATGAATGATTTTTAATAATTGATATTTTCACTGGACTTACATTTGTATCATTAAAAAATAAATATTTTTCGAAGATTACTTCCTTGCAATTACTCCATTATTTAGTAAAATAATTAAGTAGGTAGATATACCTAGAATATGTATAGTTTTGTAATTATTTCTTATAATAATCTGTTTGACTGTATTATTGATATTTTCACAGAGTAATATTACCTTGATTTATTTTTAATATTCAGTAGTGCTACTTTTTTAAGGAGAAACTGTTTTTAGACAAATAGTGATTTTACTTGTAATTTTTAATCATATGTGTATTTTTTCCTTCAATCTAAAATAAGATACTCCTATTCTTTACATTTACAAAAAGCTGTAAATACTTTAAGCATTTATGTTGTACACAAGCTATTTAGAACTAGTGACAAATGTCAAAATTTATTCTGTACTGGACACTAGAATAATTATAGTTTTGTTTGACAGCCTCGTTGTTCAAGTTGTAGTTAGAATGCCTGGATCACGAGGTCCTAAGATCAATTCTTGGGTCAGAGCGCTATTTTATTTTTCTAACTCAGAATTTCTTGTAGTGACTCTGAGTCTGGATTTATGCCCAGTATATGGCAACGTAACTGGTGGGATATGGGAGTGTACTGCACTCCTCTGCCCACTTCTTTGGATATTACAGGTGTCATGTTACGTTTTGCTGAGAATGCCTAGTTTGGTTAAGTATAATTTGACCGCCTTAAATATAATTGTAATAAAAATAGTTTACACTGAGGTATTCTAATTTTTTTTATTTTTGAACATCGATATCATCGACTCACAGAAGGGGCGCCTGACCGTTTGGGCTGTAACAAAATTTATAAATTTCTTAATTATGAGGGTGTATGTACTTCCATTTTGATTGTTAACACTTTTTAAAGAAATAAATACATTACAAAATCTGGTCATAATCACAGTCGTTCGTCCTTCCGCGGACCATGATTATCTTCAGCATGCACCGATACCGCCGATCGGCTCGCGAATCGTAATCTTTTTATAATTAGACAGTTCATAGGAGGAACTGTTTTAGTACGCTATCTTTTATCTGTTTTAAATAGTACTCAGTCTGCGGATATTGTCACTGAAGTAGATAACGTTATCTATGTATGGAACTCTGATATGAGGAAATATTATTCTTGTCATGTCTGCGATTGGAACTACCATTTTCCCTACAAAAACTGGTAAGTAGTGTTGTATAGTTACTCATGTTTTGAAGCATAAGAGCTACTAACCAAATGCTGGACCACATAGGTTTGTCGCTAAAAAAATTGCTACATTGAAATATTACATAAGAAATCGGAAATTTTTCCGTTTTGAAAGATTCCTTACGTTGGTCAAGCCATCATACAAATGGGTATTTTTACTAGAATAGTGTTAAGTAACGCAAAAGGTAACACAAGTGTATCCACTATCCTCTTGCTTCGACTCAACGCTATAGTTTCTAACCGCACTATATGGTCACGAAGTTTTAAATTTATTAGCACTTTTTAAGCACTACAAGGTCAGAATTAATATCAATTTAATACCTTTATGTTGACCTTATTTTACAAAACATATCTAATTAAATATTTTGAATTATCGTACATATATATAATTATCTGTTTATTTTTGAGTTTAAAACTACATTACTGGGTTCTCTTTCTGCCCGTAGTTTTTTTGTAAAAATGTATGTTGACTTTCCATCAAATATTCGAATTATATTTCTTTTCATGTCTGTCATAACTTCGTCTCTAACCCTCTTTTGTTTTTTTTCTTTCCTCAGTATAGAGACGCGCTAAGTATTTGCAGTGCTATTACATACGTTTTTCCATAGGAATCAGCTATCCATAATCCACTACTACTACACACGACGTGAACGTCAGTAATGGTGAGGATAAGCTATCCAACATAGTGATCAGTGCACAACTTGACGTTTAAGAATTGTCATTGAAATCAAATGTCATTTTGATAAAATACTTCAGACAAAGATTTATAGTAAATAACTATTATTTCTCATTTTAACATGATTTCTTCATTGAGAATAATACCTTACAGAACGTTTAAGAATTTTGGACATAAACGTCAGCCAGTGCCTCGAATGACTACTCTATGGCACGGATTTTTAACCTTCTCATTTATTGGAACTTGCCTAGAATGGGAAAGGTACGAGGCCATATATTTTGTCATGTTATTTATAATGTACATACTTACCAGCTAATGTTAAAGCGCTCCGCCTGCATCGTTATCGAGTAGTACTGAATCAATATATTTTTTTATAATATAATATCTCAGGACATCTCCATACGCGGCCATCTGATCCCAAAGTAAGCATCAAGAGAGCTTGTGGTATGGTAACCAGACGGCTGATAAACTACATTTATGTATACATATAAATATATATTTAAATAGATATTTTTTTACATCCAGACACAACAAATACCTGTGCTCATCACACAAATATTTATTCTGGGTGGGACTTGAAACCACGACCCCCGGCGCAACAGTCAGGTTTGCTAACCATTGCACCAACAGGCCAGTCATATTGCCAATTGAACACTTCCACATGCTCAGCCTAAGTCTAGCATCTCGTATGGTGCTTTCTAATCTACTTCAAGCATACTTTCTTGGTTGTTATTATTATATCGTCATATCAGATCCCCTATGGGATGGATAATGGGCATTAAATGGCAAATATCCTAATCAGGCTTGACATAATTCTACTATTCGGTTTCTACATCTATTAACTACATATATTTTTGTAATTACTCATATATTGACAAAGTAACATCACACCTTTAATCCCCGAAGAGGTAGGTTGGCAGAAGAATGTAGGACACTCCCACGTCTTACCAGTTGTGTTTATGTCCCACTATGGGATAGTGGGTGAGCTTATTGCCGTACACTGGGCACATATCCAAACACCAATCCACTACTAAAAAATCTAAGTTTAAAAATTTTGAATTGTCAGACCCGCGAATTGAACCCCTGACCTCCCAATAGGCAATCACACTTGTATCCAACATTTCCAACAAGGGAGAAAATTTTTTCATATATCATTCCACAAGGAATGTGTCACAAGGACACATAGAAATGTGTCCGAAACATTTTAGTAAGTCATTTCAATTTTCGTTTTGTTTTGTTTGTGAAACAATCTATCTGTGAAACTCCTTATAACATCGTTCATTATAACCAAAAACTCTCTATAACAAAGAAATTAGTTCAATTAGTTGGTTTAGCACAAAACCCATACATTAATTCACTCTTTATATCGCAACAGCCATTCTCTATGATGAAGAAATATTTTCATATTTAGACATGAATGAAATACATTTTTAACAGTGTATTGTTTTTATTTTATAATCAGCATACAAAACTATTCTTCTGAGTTCCCGGAATTCCTAAGAAAGATACCTGAGGACATAAACAGTATCTGGCTTTTGTTAATTGCCTTAATATGTGTGCCATTATTCTTAGATTACATTGTCTATAGGAAATTTTGGTCCAAGTTGCTGAACTTAAAAAAATAGTCACTGTCAATCAGGGTGAAATATTCTATATCACCCTGAGTGTCATAAAGCTTGTCACAAGTTAACAATTCTTGGTCATGATTAAAAAATAACTCTGGTCATTGGACATTTTGATTGCAAGTGTGAAAGCCTTAGGTTCAAATCCATGTGTCGGGCACTACTGGATTTTTCTAATAAAAATGTTTAGTTGTGGCTTGGACTTTGAAAATGTTACCGACATATGGCAATAGACTCACTGCCTACTTTATAGTGGGACATAAACGTAACTAGTGAAACACAGATGTGTACTACATTGCTCTGCCTACCTCTTCGGGAATAAAAGGTAATGTTCTACACTCCTACACTTCTTCTCCTTCTACACTCCTCTGCCTACCTCTTCAGGGATAACAGGCGTGAAGTTACGTTTTTAACTTATATCTAGGCAGCAAAGTGTTAACATTATTAATTTGTAATGTCAATATCTCAGGACACTGGGCAAAATGATGAGTGAACATCAAAAACCAAACTCAAAGTATAAAGTGTTTTTTATACAAAATATTCATTCTTGCCTATCAAATTCAAAGTAGAACAAATCTTAAATTGTACCTACTTGAGTATGTTTACTATTTACTCCTTCTTATTTCCAGAATATCAAAATTTCTTTTTGGTGATGAAGAAAACATTATGCTTTCATCTGCAGACTCGGAATGAAAACTTTGATTTGTCTTGAACTCTAGGTGAGTACGGAACTAGTTAAGTGAGTGTAATTTTAATGTTACTAGTTGAGTTAAAAGTTTTGATAATTATCTAGGTACTGATTTGTGAACTATGTATATTAATGAAAGTATGAAATAAAATTATTCATCAAATATTTTGTATGTTATATCTAGCTCCTCTAATTAATTAAATGTATAATGACTACAATGTTACACCGCACACAATATTACTTGACATCACTAGTGAAGTGATAAAAAAATAGGATAGTAATATATGAGACATTCATACAAAACAATACAGAAAATGACAGACACACTGATAGTATTGGTTGCTTGCGCGACTGCCGATCAGGAGGTTCTGGGTTCAATTCATGGGTCGGGCACTACAAAATTTAAATTTTCTAGTAGTGGCTTGGAGTCTGGATATATGTCCTTTGCATAGCAATAGACTCACCATCTATTCCATAGTTGGATGTAAACATAACTGGTGAAACGTGGGAGAGACCTACACTCCTCTGCCTACCTCTTCGGGGATTTCAGGCGTAATGTTATTTTATAGTATAAATACTTTTGTCCATTTATGAGTGATAATGGGTAGTGAGTGAGCGATTATACATATTTATATACTTTTAAAAGAAACTAACAAACTTCACATGTATGTACAAACTATGTATATACAAACTCGCACGTATGCGCTCACTCATAAGTATTGATATAGCCGTTAAATTCAAAGATGGAATGCGGTTAATTAGATTTTTTTTTCAAAATTCGGAATTCTTGATTCCTTTTTTATTTTTATAGTAAATGAATTTTCTGTACTTCTTACAGAAACTTGTTCATAGATAATGCAAAAAAAATATGTGAATTAATTTTAACAAGATCGAGTGCCAACAAATACAATCTAAGAACTTGGCAGCCAGCTGCTTGCTCACAAAAATAGAGGTGACCTCATACATTCTTAATCCTGGTTGCTTGGCACAATATTTATTTTGGTTTTTAGTTATAACACCTTGCAATGGATCGTTTTAAAGGAGCTGAAAAGTTTTTTCTATTGTATAGGGGATGCAATGGAGAGCAGATGCTAGAATTATAAGGGAAACAATGGTAAACTAATGGTTTTGGGTTCAGGTTCCCTTTCGGGCGCTCATGGCTCTAAAATGTGGCGCGCATCTCTTTACAAAAAAATATTTTTAATCTTTTTTTCCCGACTATTATCGTTCCACAGTTGGAACACGGGTTTCCTCTCAGAATGACAAGGTTAAGGCTATAGTCTACCACGCTGGCCAAGAAGGGGTCGGCAGACATCACACGCCTTAGAGAACAATTTTTTTTTGAGAACTAAGGTGTGCACTGTGCAGGTTTCCTCGCGGTAGGTTCTGAACCCGGGCTCCCGAAGTCAGAGGTCTTATTTCAAACCACTAGACCATCACTGCCTATTTATATCATTATATTTTAATATGCACTATTAAAATTGGACATAATTTTCTCAAAGCAGCGGATCCTTGCACATTATATGTAATAGCATTCTCCATTAAGAAAGGAAGTTATAAATTCCGTTATACGTACTAATTGAACCGGGAAATTTGAAATTAAACTACTAGATAAAGTTAAATTTCTAAATAAAATTAAGTCCAGCATGTATGTACTTCCACCTAATTTTTCCTTTGAATAAGAAATTTAAATAATAAAACAAGTTATAAGATAAAATACTTTATTTAAGCTTACATACTTATGCATTGTTAACTATTACATATTGTAAATTACAATAAATAGATTAAAAAATAGGGCTGTATAACAAATCATTTTTACTTGTATATAATTGTAGTAAAAGTAACCATCAAGATACATTCATATTTCGGTAAAAGTTCTACGTTAAACATATTTTAACATATTATCTTAAATAGTATATAGGTAAAATGAAAAAAAAATTGTTTATCTGCAGCTGATCTGTTTAACATAATTTATTTGTTTGGTGCACCAATAACTTATCTGTCCAGTTTTATTTTTCTATAAACTCATTATTGTCTACTGTTAATGTTAGTCGCGGTTTATTGAAACATTCCGGAAGCTGTGTACAAAGCCTTAAATTTAAATTAGAAGAAGTAAAGTATCACAATATTGCGCGCAATTCGTAGTAGTATTAAGCACCAATATGTAAATATTAAAAAAAATTACAGATACACAAACGATTAAATATTTGTTACCTGAAATTATTTACATCTTCTTCATCATCTGTTAACATGAACATGTCGAAGTAGAACAGGCACATAAATACTACTTGAAATTCTCATAAGTGAAATTTCTTTGATGACTAGGTTTAACTTCATACCGTTTGTTTTTCTTAAAATACGCTAGTACTTAAATATTGGTTTATTTTTTGATACAATTTTGCTTAGCATATTGATATATGAGGTTATATACAATTAGAAAAAAACACAGGATTGCTGCATGATAGTGCATTGGCATATTGGAAATAGCATTTAGGACCCCCTTTTGCGTTTTGTCGACACTGTTTACTTGATTTGCCAAGATTTTTCGATTTTTTTCTGTAGATTGTTTCATCCCAAGTGTTTCTATCTGGTCCAAGACAGATTTATATTTTACTGGACTCTTGAACCCAGAAGTACATTCAGATATAGTTTCATTGATACAAGATTGTTCATTTACTTTTAATTTATCTGCACTATTTGTCTCTTTCTCTAGCAATGTTTGTGAATATTCAACTTGATGGTCAGTCTCTCTTTCTGGCGCCGAGGGTACTGGAGTGTTCCGCGCTTCAATTTGTGTTTCATAACAAATATTAAGACTCTCTTGCAAATAACTGTCAATCTTTGTCAATTGCTCAGGCACAACAAAATTTGCGAGTGGGCTGCAACTTCTTTTAGGAGTTTCAATAACACGTAGTTTTTCAATGACATTTCTTTCGATTGTCGTGTCCTCCGTATCTTTTACCTTAAACATTGAATTAACGATTTTATAGCTTTGTAGGTCTTCATAGTCATCTTTTATAAACTTAATTGGTGTAGCTACTCTATTCGTTTGGAGGGAAGGGAGATGAGGAAACAAATCAAATTCAGGTGGTATTGGCGTAAATTTAACTTTTATCACGTCTTCGTTTGTAATTGTTTCTGTTTTGATTACATCATCAATGTAATCTCTCGTTCCTCCTGAGCCAGTAGTCTCGAATACATTAGGGGACTCCGTGACATCGTGTCGTGTTGAACTGTGCACTCGATCGACAGTTACTTTACTCAGTAGTTTTCCATCCGCGCTCCTTATGTCGGAAAACAACCCTCCATCGAAGTGGAGGGGCGTTTCCAATTTTCTTGTTCTTTGTGGCGGTGTGACGTCATCGAGTGGAAGCGGCGAAGGAGAGACTGGACGAAAAGTTGTAGTCGAATAAACAGTGTCGGTGTTGTATATAATCGTCACGGGGCTCCTAGCGGGCGTGTATTTTACAGAAAGGTCGGCCTCCCTTGGCGAAGAAACTCTGTCCCTCGAGATTTTTCTTGCAGACCTGTAGTGGAGCAATAATATTTTAGCAAATACTACTTACTACACATTTAGTTCAAATTTTATAAAGTGATTTTGAACTCTTCTTGACAATTTTTGTCCCCTATAGGACACAGCTGACAATGATATTTAAGCTTAAGCACCATCGAGCGGGACACATGATAAATTGTGGCAAATTTTCTTGAGCGTTTACTTATTTCTATAAATGTCGAAATAATTGAAGTAATTAATTAAAAGTTTAACTTCCTAGAATATTTTCAAGGAATTTTCAACAATTTCCGATACATGGATTGACCACTAACCGATCTCCATAGAAACGCCACGAAACGGCGTATTAAGTTACTTGTGTTATAATGAACAACAATTCGATAACAATTTAGTTACTTCTGTAAACTCAAGTCTTGGAAGCGACGACCTTAAATTTATTATTATTATAAATGGCAAAGAAAAAATACATTAAATATAAGTATATAATAGATATGTAACATAAAATAGCCAAAACATCTACTATGTATATCATTCACAACTTTATGATATAATAAGCATTTATACAAGCATACACTTTTGACAGTATGTAATATTACATATATGTACATACATATAAGTGAACTAATCTACCAAATATACGACCTTCTTGAAGTTTAGGAAGGTTGGAGCGATGGCTCTAAGGTGAAAACAGTTAATATGATACTCTACAATGAATCACACTGTTGGAAACACACAATATTCTGTTAATTATCGGGAGAAAAATAACACAGACTGGCAGCGTATGACGAGCTTTGTATGAACAATTCAATAACCTAATATCTGTTGTGTATGTACTTCGCGACAATAACACGACGCGGAGAGACGCGGCGAGACGCGGCGAGACGCGGCGAGGCGGTGCGTGTACTTTACATACATAATGTGGCAATGGACTTTTTGTTATACAATCGATAATAAATGTTGTACGTCTGAGGGAGATGACTCTTGGATGGATAGATATGTACATGAGGGTACCGTGTTTTGACTATTTTATGTATTTCGCATTGACCATACATGTGGGGGACAGAGATAATTTTGTTATAGGATTGTTGGCGATTCGAAATACACATTTGTGTGGAGACAGGTCGCAAACGTTACAATGCGTCCCGTCGGCGGTGTGTCGTGTTGAGTGTTTGGAGGTAGGCTCGTATCATACGCACCGTGCAGTTGAAGCACTGACTGTGGTAGTTATTGTTGAGCGCCTCCACCCACCTGTCGCCGGCCTCCACGGGGAACCCGCAGGCGAAACATTTCGTAGTAAATAACTCGTTCCAATCTGTAAAATTATTACCAAGCATTCGTGACTAGGCAAGATGGCAGTCGTATAGACATAACTAAACAACCATATGCATTATTTACGTAATATAAATTTCCAATTTACACATAAAATATAACCATAAATAAATTTAAATATTTAACATGAAATTGCATGTAAACAAGCAAATGCAAAACAAACCATAATTAAATGGTCTCATTTAAAAAATAACCACCGATAGATTTGTTTGCGAACTCACATTTGCGTACCCAGTTGAATTTGTTAATACAAGAATGGACAATTATTGTGAAATAATGTATTACCTGCTTCACAGTATGGTAAACCATCTTCTAAGAAGAACGGATTGTTACCGAATAATTTTCCGCAATAAACACAGCTGAAGCATTCCGGGTGGAAATGTTTTCCGATGGCATTTAAGCAGTCCTGGACGATAAATCAATAATTAGGATTTGTAACACGTTGAAAAAAATTCAATTTTCAGCTATCGTATCACAAGATAAGCTGCAAATATTTCATAGCATATTGTCATAAAAATAATCAACAATTAATATTCATTTTACAAAATGTTTCAGAACGATAATCGTATAGTATATTATCGATTACTTACGCCCTTAATTTTCGCATGACATTTGTCACAAGCGGGAGCAATGTACTGCTCGAAGCAGAACTCGCAGTACAGTTGGCCGTTCTCCTCGACGAAGCCGATGTCTTGCAACTGACGCCGACAGGTGGCGTTGACGCAAATGAAATGTTCAGGGCACCAGATACGACCCAAAGCTGTTATGAAGGGACCCCTGGATATAGATAATGATACGTTGAAAATGTGGGCGGTTAACAGGTTTTCATTGTAAGAACATACAATTTTGATACTAAAAATATTAATATATGTTAAAACATTAATAATAAAGCGCATGCTTTATTTAAATAACGCATGCTGTTCTTGTGTGGTGGTTGTTTTTATACGGTAATATAAATGATGTTTCGGTTACCTGGTAATGGGCTTGTCACACTTATTGCATATATATTGGCCATCCGCTACATCCACAGAGGTCATCGTGCTCAGAGGACGGGCAATGATGTGAGAATCTCTTCTACCGTCATCGTTCCTGATATTTTTTTTCTCTCGCCTCGTAACGATCACTTCGGGTTCGAGATCATCTTTTTTGTCCACTTCATCGCGAATGTTAGCTTCATCAGAATGGTCTTTCTTTTCTGTCGTATGATCATGTGAAACATTCAGATCACTGCCGTTATCTGTATTGTTCGATTTCAATAGTTTATAAGAATATAAAGTGTTATCAGACAGACTGTTAGGTAACATTTTAATATCGTCATCTTGGCATTTTATGTGGCTTTTACCGTTTTCCACATTTACAGTTTTTTCTAATGTGCTGTTTTTATAAAAAATATTACATTTGTCACTGTTTTTAAAATTTTCCTCTGGTTCTGATCTACTAAAACTGTTGGAATCATTTATAGCATCCATCCTTTCAAACAGCTTACGTTTTTTTAAAGTGTTCGAATAACTGTTTTCAAATTTACTTTCAGGTTTGTGCATATCTTGAAAATTTGTGTTATTTTCTACCATAAAACTGGATTTTACATTGTTCTCTTTTTTTCTCAAAACTGTATCAGAATTATTAAACATTTTATTTAAGATTTCGCCACTTGAGTGATTATCACCATTTCTATTTTTTTCAATGCTTTGAACGTTTTGAAAATCTTCGTTGTACATATTATTGTTGTTTTTTAATGGAAAATCAGACTTTTTAAAACTGTTACTAGTGTTGTATGTGTTCCGAATTGGAATACTATGAGCGTTAAATGTTGGCACTGGAGTCGTCGGAATTGGAGGCGGCACTGGAGTATTTTCATTGTTTGAATGACCACTCGCTACCAAGTGACATGCATTAATATCCTTATGATTGAAGACGTGATTGAGGTCTGCCGCTTTAAACGGTTTATCATATGTTTTTTTAAGAGGACGCCTCAAAGTATTTTCTTGACTACTTTCGCCAGAAGGTGTACTGTCTGAATTAAGTGGATGTTTTGTTACAATTGTGTCTTGTATTTTATCAGCCATGGATTGGATGTGGTCAGCTGGCTTAATTTTTCTCTGAATACCGATTTCGTATCCGTTAAGCGCCATTTTTGCCATCTTCCTGATGAGTCTTTCCTCCGCAGGACTCTTGAATTCGGTTTTGTGTGAATTGCTCGTAATCTGCGTTTCGTTAACTGTTAGAAAAACAAAACACTCAAATAAACAAACACAAGTTAAATTATTAGTTAGAAAAAGTGAGGTTAAGGAAAATGTCTAACTATACAAATTATTGCCTATAAAACATTTAATAAAATCATTCTATCCATGCAACACAGCACAAAAACAACAACGAAAACACGCCTTTTTATAATTGCATCACCTAATGTTCCCATTGCAAGAACCGCAAAGGGGTACGCGCGACCCAGGAAGAACAGCTTTATTCAAAACTCCTCTTCCACGTTTGGGGGCTGATGACACACCAAATGTTTTGCCACGAGCGCCAGCTCCTACTCCGGAACCTGTCGATGGGGTAGGATCACACACTGGATCTTGGTTAGCACCAGAAATCGAAGGATGTGGTTGATACATTGGAGTCTGTCTAGCGTTGGAAAAGTTTTCATTAGTATTATTAGCTGATAAACTCTGTTGGGGCGTCGACAAACTCATAGCAGGCGGCGGGAGCACTTGTTTAGCGTTAATATTGGGTAACTGTATATTAGATTCTATCTGTGGTTGTGAAAATCCAGATGCCGAACCACCCTTTCTTATCTCTATTACTTTAGCAGATTGTGATCTTTCGAACTCTTCAAAAGTCTTCCTTGTTGTCTGCACAGTAGTGTTACCGAATTCTGATACATTTTGGGATTGCATTTGTCTTTGCCCATAATTTTGATTAATCATAGAATCTTCTTTGAATCTGACATCACCCTTTTGATAACTCTCAGTTTTGTATCCCACGTTTGAAACACCTTGTTGTTTTACTACGAGAGACTGGTTATGGCTTTGAGCCATGGATACATTTGAAAGCTCGATATTACTTTGTGATGATTCATATTCCCTTTTTGGGTTCGACGGTGATTGTAGAGGAATTAATGTTTGTCCATACATGGACTGTTGTGGTGTTTCTTTGATACGCGGAGCCTGCGCCTTCAAGATGTTACTTGGTGGTCCTGGAGCTGGAGAGCGTGATCTGGGTTTAGGTGTAGGGGACCGACTGGCTTCTCTACTAGAAGGATCGTAGACATGACTTTCAGGCGCTGAATGCTCCACAGTAACCAAATTTAATTGGTAATGAGGTATTATGGGTGCAGGTTTATTAATTAAACTGGGAGTTGAAGGTCGGCTACGGGCTGGAGATACCCTTAACGATTGTTCATTAGGCACTGGTTGGAAAGTCATAGAAATAGGGGTATCCTTATGTTTAAATTGAACGGGAACTTGCGGAGTGGGAGTTTTAATTTGTGGGATGGTAGGATTTGTAGATATAGGCGCAAACGTGGTTGGCTTCTGTTCTTGAGATTTATCCCTTGGTTTGGTTGGAGGATCTGTTGTTGGAGTGACAGGTCTTTGCGGTATAGCTGGAGCATTGTATAATTCAGGGCTAATACCTCTTTGAGAGGGTAACAGTTCAAAGTTTTGTTGGTATATAGGAATACTATCAGGCTTTTGTAAGCCAGATTTTGATCTTACGGCTGTAGATGATAAAGTTTCTTTTTTATCAAGTTGTTCAAAGTAATTTTGAGCCGTTTTTACAGAAGAATAACCCCGGGCTGTACTCACAGAACTAGATGCTGCTTTTGATTCGGCTACAATCATTTCGGATTTTTCTCGTGAAAATTGTTGATAATTTGACTTCAACTCCGTACTGATTGGAGGGAAACTACTTATTGGCGAGAATTCATCAGATTGTGGTGGAGAAAATACTTGTTTTGCTACGGGCTTAAATGCTGATGCAGCAGAAGATGATTGTATTTTACAAGCATTTTGCATTGACGTGAACTCGGAATAATCTTGGTTTTGCATTGCATTATTAGATGTTTGTGTTGCAACTGGGCGTATCAAATCCGACATAGTAGATTGAACTTGCATTGTAGAAGTTGCAGTATAATGAGATGGTTGATTTGCAATATTTAACGGATTTAATGGGCTATAGGGACGATCAGGAGCAATCGTTAGCGCTTCTCTTAAAGAGCCACGTTCAATTGTAGGCATCTGCACGGGTGTGAAAGGTCTTTGAGGAGCTGTCGTCAAAGCCTCCACAAAAGGAGATGAATTATCATCCCGTGGTACCTTGGATTCAATAGTTATTTTAAAGTCAGGCGGAATATATGGTGTTGTTTCAGGAGGCATGGGTACTGGGTCATCTTTTTTCTCAGGTGGATTATAAGTTTTGATGGGAGGTATGGGCGAGATTGCCCGTTTTGGTTGCTGACTAAATATCGGGGATGGCTTTGTATTTATCTCAATATTTTCTGGATTCGTAGTCTGTGCCGGTACTGGTACTGCGAGTTTTTTATCGTCGTCATTGCTAGTAGATAACATAATGCCTGGAGCGGGTTGAGGCAATGGAGAATAAGGCCTGTCTGGTGCGGTTGTAAGTGCATCCACCATCGAATCAGCAGTCGATGAGGAAGCGGGATTTGCTTTGTCCACTGGCAAATTAGATGACTGAACCGTATAAGACGATATATTTTTTTCCATTGTTTGTTGGGTATCTTTTGATCTTTCAGCTGATCTCAAAGACTCCATATTGACTTGAGAGTGAGACTCGTCAGTGTAGTTTGAATCTTGTGACACTTTTTCACTAGTAGAAGCTTGTTCCTTATTATGCATCATTGTAGCTTGTTTACTTATATTGTCTGATGCAGTTATTGCAGCTTTTCTATTATCTTCTTGAGAGGTATTCACAGTTACGTGACTTTGCATTGAAGCAGACTCTGCAACTTGTTGCATTGCACTTTGTTCCATTATTATTTTCTCAGTTTTCATTTTACTTCCCGCTATTCCTTCATCGGGGTGGTTCGACTGGGACTGACACACGGTGACAGTTTTATTTTCAGATGTTGACTTTTCAGACATAGATCGTATAGTACAACTAGTCTTTTGCTTGAATTGTGACTCAACGTTTTGTAGCACAGGTTCCGCTTTAGCCACAGTTGCTGTTTCGGTTGTCATGGAGGCGGAAGAATATGAGACGTTTGAAGAAATTTCTGCGGTATGTCGGGAAGACGAAACAATCTGTTCCGCAGATTTTTCTTGCTGTTTGGTTATTTGTGAACACGATTCTGTATTCATGCTTGGTGTTTCTACAGACATAGGAGCTAAGTCTGTGCGAGGGGTTGTTTGAAACGATTTCGTAACAGTATCTTTTAAGGGTTCGTCTTCAGGAGGATTCTGTGGGGGCCACACAATGGTTTTGACGTTTTTAGCTATTAGTATGTAACAACAGTATGGGTTACGTAGTGAAGGAGGGGAAAATAAATGAAAAATTTTAATTAGTTAACTTCAAAAACTATGAGCATATAGATCAAGCTATTTACTAAACAATAATATATTTTGAGAGCGGGCGCATGTGTTATCTGACTGAATGATAAAAATATTGCGTAGTAAACGACGCATGGCTGGACAGAGAGGTTGAGTGCCAAAAAAGAAGTTATTTTGATGCTGCACCTGACATTGGCCGCCTGCGTAGCGCATACATATTACTTTGCTATTTACATACAGACATATATAGCGATTTATAAGCAGGGCTGTGATTATTTATAAATTACCTTTAAAAATCGAAACTGGCGCCTCTGTCAAAACAAATAACAACTTAGTAATTGTATAATTTGTTACAATAATTGAATCATTTAAAGGGTTCACATTATGTTATGTTATCAAATTATTTAAACCATTTCATTAATTAGTGTCGTTCACGTAGTTAATTTTGCTATCAAAATTTACGTTCTTTCACATATTTTAATTAACAATTTTGAACTAAATTATTAATTTGTAGAATTATTCAGCATCGGTTACATGCCAAAAACAATGTTTGTAGTAGCAGTAGTTTGTAACAATATATACATATATCTATATTAAAAAAACTATATAAGAAGCCACTTTAAATGTATTTTACTATGTTAGTGATTACATAATTTTCCAAGTAACTATGTACATATCGTTTTACCTTTTATTTTTCGATTGTCGATGTGGCACGGTACCCACAGACTAATAACGCATTGTTAATTTCAATATACTTTCAAGAACGTTTGGCAAAACATGAAAAACAAAAAAATATTAAAAAAATCAGTATTCATACAGTAGACTGCATTTTTAAACCTTTCAAAAATTTTAAACTTTTCAAATGATGTAAAACAGATGTTTAAAATTGTATAATTAAAATGAAAAAAAATACTAGTATAAAATCACACGGACTATTCCAATGTAAATAATAACTCTTATATTAGCAATTTTATAAAAAGCACCATAAAATATTAAATTTTAATACATTTATAAAATGACAATAGTATGTAAGTGTACCTTAAAATGACTAAAATACTGAAGAAAATGACAAGAAATGTTAAGGAATTCGTACTGTGTTGCTTTATAAAAAAATATAACAGATAATAAAACTCAAACAGAGTAACTCCTCTACAGCTGTGACATTTTATTGGTCAGATATACCTTAGTATAACTAAGTACTTAACAGCCATCGAAAACACCACTTATTACTAGCTCTTCACCTGTACAATAGGTACTCGGTGCGCTACGTAACCCGTACATAATATCATTGAAAATGTAGTTACATTAATGTTGTGTAACTTTTATTATGCTTCATTGTATATAATTTAATCCCACCGGTATATGGAACTATACTGCAAGCGGAGTATCCACATCACTTACAGTACACTCCCACACCATACTGCTATAGTCTGATTATTATATGTGTTTAGGGTGTCCATCGAGAGGTAGGTGTTCGGCGGTGACTACATAGCAAAGGTGACTCGCTTACTGGGGGCGAAGGGCGCGGCGGGCGCGGGCGGCGCGGGCGCGGCGGCGGGGCGCGCGGGCGACATGGGCGCCGAGCGCGGCGACAGCGACGGCGAGTACGCGGAGCCCAGCGACGAGCCGAACGGCTTGGGGCCCGACAGGGTGCTCGATGGCTGTCGGCGAGCGAATGCGATCGATTACCGCCGTCGACAGCTGACACCTCGCCAGGTTATTATTAAGCGGGCGACTCTGACCGAAGTTCACGCAACATACGCGGATGCATTCATGTGATTCATTATACAATCGATATAAACAATCGTTTATTAGAATGCATTCTAAATTTGTACTGAGCACGTTATATGTTGCCTGGCCGTGTTTACTTAGTGTTGTAAACGTGTACTCACGCTGAACATCGATGAGGAGCCGTTGGTATAGTTGTTGGTGGCGAGCGGCGGCAGAGGAATTGAATACGTGTTCGTTGGGATGCGGCCGCCTCTGTAAATAAAAACACGAATATACAAATTGATTTTAATAAATAAATTATACGGATACTTATTAATTTGAAAACGTAATCAGAAAAAAAACTAGTTTGACCATACCGAAAAAACCTACTTGAGTTACAGCGGCATGTATTCAATTATATATATAAATACTAACGTGTATGTACTTATATAACATCGGCTTGTCCGATACTCATAGTTATATGCGCGTGACAGACCACTAATGACCGCTCATCAATAAGTGCGAGGCGCTTTGTTTGCTTACGGCGGCACGGTGACGGGCTCGAGGTGCGGCGCGGGCGGCTGCTGGCGCGCCACCAGCTTGGCGTGGATGTCGCAGTACAGCTTGCCGCTCAGGTTGTAGTAGCCCTGGTTCTTGAGCGAGCCGCCGCACGTCGAGCACTTGAAGCACTCCACGTGCAGGTTCTTGTCCTTGATGCGCACGAACACGCCGCTACAGCGGAAGCGACGTTAGTCTGCGCTCAATACTACGGCGCTGTTCGCGCTCACGGAATGTACATTGGATTAATGGTTGCAAGCAGGGAATTAAAGCGTATCTGTTGTGTATATAATGAGGGATGGATGGCAGGAAGCACGTCAAGTCTATAAGGATAGAGATGTTTGACATTTGGCTATCTCTGTTTATCCTGTAAGGAACCTGGCGTGATGGTGTAACAATAAATAAATATTCTTTAACGACACTGACATTGACACTTCGCAAGGTATCGTCCGACAGACAGGAGACAAGAAAATGCTTCACAACAATTACGTTATTTTGCTATGTTTCTAATTCTATTACAACATGCTCACCAATTTTTTTCTCGTGCGTTGCGTTCAGTACACTGTGAGGCAAAGGTACAAAGGTGCGTATATATACCGCGGTGTCTAAGTGAAGTCATGCTGAGCGAAGTGGGCTAGTACATCTGCGCTGGTATACATGTTTTTCCATACATTACTACGAAAAATACATATTTACAGAATAGATGTGTATTATAGAGATGAAATAATTAATAGATGATAGAGTACATTATGAATGTTAACATAATCATCGCGGCCATCATTCTTAGCATCGCGACAATTAACGAATTCCGGCGTCCTCGTGTAGCGTAACTCCGATATTTACACGGTCGCGTCACGAGGGAGCCGCAACTCGCAACAGAATAGAACTACCACAATCTACCATACAATAGAACTAGGTACACAGGTCGACACGGTCGCAAACACGGCAAGACATCGGGCGGGCGCCGCTTACATAATGTAGCGATTACACTCGGAGCAATAGGGCGTGTCGTTGAGCACGGGCGGCGCGCCCGGCGGCGGCGCCTGCGCCGGCGCGCCCAGCGCCACGCGCCCGTCCGGCAGCACGCGGTGGCAGCCCACGGGGATGCTGGGCCGGTGCGGCGCGTCGGCCGCCAGCCCGCTGGGCGTCTGCGTGCCGGTGGAAGCGCGCGGCGCGGGCGGCGCGGGCGCGGGAGACGCGGCCGCCACGCGCGGCGTGCGCGAGCGGGAGCGGTGCGTGCGGAGCAGGCTGCTCGGCGTGCCGGCGCGCGCCACGCTCGCGCGCGAATAAAAGTGAGACGGCTCTGCCGGCCCGCAATACCCATTACTCTCCGGGACTTACCGACCTTACTTCCTTACTGACTACCGATTTTGTTTAGACCGACGTTGTCTAACCGCTATTTTTCCAAGCTCACTATAAAAAAAATGGTACCAAAGACGATGTCAATTTTAACTACAGCATGGAGTAGGTACTGTTCCCGAGCTAGGAGAAAATTTTCAAATCAAAATAATGTCGACTTGAAACTGTTGCATGGAATAGACACTTACTTTCTTCGAGTTTTTGACCATTTCTACAGAGAACATAACCTAAACATTACATAACAAGTGCAACCGAGTCATACCAGATTAATCACGTTGTTACTCAAGGTATATAACATGTTTAATTACGGAGGGAGGGGATCAATGAACGCTGAAATGATCAAGTGTCGAACACCGGGAGGAAGACAAGAGAAGACGTAAGAGTGACATCAACAACGCTGCGGAGCAACAAAGAGAAGGGTGTCGTGCTGGAACGCAAATGAGACGCGGACGCGGGCCGCGCGTGCGGCCGAGTGTCTTGCCGTGCGGCGCGTGTCGGCCGGCGCGCCGACCGACTTACGTAATGAGCCGCTCGCACTCCTCGCATATGTTCTGTCCGGGCGGCAGGCCGCCCGTGTTGTTGACGGGCGCGTCGGGGCGCGCCACGGGCGCCGCCACGTGGCGCAGCCCGGTTACCGGCGTCGTCGTGCCTTTTTCCTCGACTACATATGTATATGCCAATTTATTTCTATGAAGTTTTTTCTTCTATAATTTCTTTTGTTTCTTTTTATATCAAATTATTTATTTAGTTTACAAGAAATATAAATAAAAAAATATACATGACTTCTTTCATTTACCATATCTAAATTTCTAAACCCAGTTAGTATCATTTTGGTTTCGTACAAGATTTTGTAGAACCTAAAGTTTTGGCGGAGGCAAAATTCAACACGTTTCCACTGACATGACAAATATGTACAATATGAAACATATAATGAGGGTATTTGGGTGCAAGAATATTTTAAGTCATCGGTAATATATCGCAATATCTGTAATATTGCGCAATATTGCCGATACACAACATACAGACATGAAAAACATGAAAGATTTATCAGTATACCTGGCTCGGGATCGTTCTCCTCCTCCTGCAGCACCTTGAACACGGCGCTCTTCTCCGCGTCATAGGTTTTCTCGTTTTTCTTGAAATTGACTCTGTTAGTAGAATAAGCAATTACTAAAGTGTGTTAATGATTCAGAAAAAAATAATTCTTTAAGGAAACAATTCGGAAATAATTTTTGGTTTCGTTTGTTTGGTTTTTTTGGCATATTGATCAAAATCTGACGATTGTGGCAACTGAAAATATGTGGTAATTTATCATTTGGACTGGACACTCAGTTCAGGCAATACAAACGCGGGTAGTCATTAAAGTGACTTATCTGACAACAGCTTTCATAATGTCCAAACCACTTAAAACCATGTAGATAATACACTGGATAATTATAACATGTTATAAACGTGACAGAAAAAACAAATACGTGGGAGCGACAAGAGCGGGAATTGAAAACGAGTCAGTATTGTTAGTTCATAATCGAAACAACAATAATTTTCTAACACTGAAAAAGGAAGGTCATTAAAATCGAATATGCAACATACGTTTACTAAACGGTACACTGTCAGAACTAAAAATACACTGAGCGCCGTGCTGCTTAATATTTTATAATTTCATCACACATCATCAGCATATATCAGTCCATTGTTAGTCATAGCCCATCCCTAATAAAAGTGATTTTTGTCTATGGTCCCCACGTTGAGCACGCGGAGTTGGGGATCGCAGAGCATAGCTTCAACGCTTACGCTGCCGCCAATCAACGGACCGGATGTTTAGCGGTGCTGATGCACCCCGGTGAGCCATTTCGTCTGTTAGATGAACGAATAGAACGCTCACCCGAGCACGCCGCCGGCCAGCACCTCGGTCTGAGCGGAGAGGGTCTCGGCTATGGTCTTGTCGCTGTACATGTTGACGGGCGTGTTGTACTGCTTGTTGACGATGCCCTTCACGGACTCGCTGCCGTTCATCTGGAATTGTTTAAGCGAAAATAAACAAAGTATATATGTACGAGCGTGTCGAAGTGAACGCGAAACGACACTGAGTCGACTTGTTTCGAGTGCTGTTATCGCCTTGTATGATTGTATGTTCACGCACGCTGATGACGTACGTACACTGCACGTGTACCTGCGTTCGGTTTACGACACCACGCCTTGAACAACGGCATTGATCAAAACAGAAATGAGACTTGCAGTCGTTGCGTAACGTAACGTAACCTCACGCCTGTTATCCCCGAAGAGGTAGGCAGAGGAGTATAGAACACTCCCACGTTTCACCAGTTACGTTTACGTCCCACTATGGAATAGGTGGTGAGTTATCTATTTTATACATTATCGAATTTTCTTATAAAATTTGTGACATAGAAAGTTTGATAAAATAAAATAAATGTGAACGAAACAAGGTCATTACGCCGATATGCGGCTTAACATTCGCCAACGGCGTTCGTAATACAGAATGATATTAAGTGATACAAAAAACTGAACTCCGTCTGTTGAGAGTATTAGTGCTAATGGATACGATGAGGCGTTTAAATATATTTTGATGTAAAAGCTCCTATCTATTCAAAAAGTGTCTGTAATGATTTGATTACGCTCCGTTACATAAATTTTATTACTTTCCTATTTTAAGATCTTGCGATAGTACGTTGTATACGCATAATAATGATCATTTGTATTAAATGTAGAGTAAACTCTATGCAATTATTTGTCGATCTGTTTTAAATTACGTAACAGGAACTTATCTATTATACATAGAATGAAATCCCATAATATTATACAACATAATTTTAGTAATATAAGTATTTCATAAATAAAAAAGAACCAATATAAATCTACATGTTAAATTTAAACGCGTCATACATAATAAGGAAAAAAAAGACTATCATTTTAGCATATAACCTTTTGATATAAACTCAGAGCACCTGGTCAGGAACACTGTAGGTCGTTGTATCTTTCAAAGTATCGTAGACCGTACTAACATTACGTAACCGTACACTCGAGCGTGCTTCGTAGACTTTCAACTCTTCTACGAGTGTCTACGGCTCGGAACATGTCCGGAGCCTTTGTTACGTTAGTCTGCTACGCGTAAGAATGTACTTGGTATCATTTCAATTTACATTAAATTAAAGCTGAGTGAGTTTTGTTTATTACGTAAGAGTTTGTATGTATTTTGTTACATGTATGTAGTGTTCGCCAATTTATATTTAACAAGAGGGTAAATTTAAAGAATATGTACCGCAGTAACTACTAATTATGAGTTTCTTGAAAAAACAAGTTTCATGGATTTTAGAACCTATATTAACTTGCAAACTTTTCGTTAAAGGCTAATGTAATTTATCTGCCATGATGTAATCTAGTACTCTAGAAGTTTTTTATTATTACACGATTAATAACGCGCAGCGTATGATGTAGTGCTTTACTTTCAACACGCCAAGATCAATCGTTTCAGGCAGTACTTTTTGTTTATTGCTTTACAGGTCATAATCGTTTTCATAAAGTAACTTAATGTACATGCGAATTTTATATGAAACATACAGAATATATTACTGTACGTCATAAGCTACATGACTTCATGGTAATTGTAAGGTTTCTTCAGCTCCACGATCAGTTCTATGAGCACGTGTGAGTCCTAAGGCTTTTGCTGGCTATGCTAAAAGAAGCCCCACATTAGACATTAGTCTTTTCTATACCTATTCAAGTTCCTAATCCTCTCCGCTCGATCGCAAATAAACTACAACGTCGCGCTATATTTAATATATTAAAATTATATGCGATAAAACGATATAAAATCACAATGAATGCCTTATAAGTCGAGTGGTTGCTGGCCCGACTGCTAATTGAAAGGTCTTGAGTTTAAATCCCGGGTTGAGGAACGCCTATTTTTTTAATATAATTTTTAAATCGGCTAGGAATTCCAATAAAAAAATCTGGTTATTTCTAGCAGTGGCTCTGACTCTCGTTTTGTACCCGGCTATACACCGGGGTACACTATTGCTATCAATAGTGGGACATAATCGTTACTGTTGAAACGTGTGACTATACTACACTCCTTCGCACACCTCTACGGGGTTTACAGGCGTGATATTATATTTTTTATTTAACGAGAACTAGTTAACAATATAAAATCTTTCTTTTGTTATATTCACAAACATTGCCACCGAATACTCAATTAGAATCTCTTGTATG
>DWTO01000015.1:0-35852 GCA_018244755.1 Jemadia pseudognetus
GTGCCCGATGCATGGCGATAGGCTCACCACCTATTCCATAATGGGACGTAAAAGTAACTGGTGAAACGTGGGAGTGTACTACATTCCTCTGCCTACCTCTTCGGGGATCACAGGCGTGAAGTTACTTTTTTTTTACTTTTTAATAATCGTATTAATATTTAATGTAAGCCTAACTGACATCGTTGGTAGCCCATTCCATTCAATTCGAGGTCCACTTGCTGGTCAAAATAGCTACCACTTGTTGCTTGCTTCGTTTGTTACTCGCTATGTTATTTGATGTTAGGAGTATAGGTATTGTATTATTATACGGGTTACAAAGAAATGTGCGAGCCAAATCTGTAAGCATTAGATGGTATTTAAACATTACTTGAGGTGACTTACAAGTTTATCGCTACGCTTGAAGACTAGTTTGGAAGGCATACGATTCATATATCGGTGTGGTTACAACGCCCTAAAAATAGGAACGCATCAAGCTAGAGGTGATATTGAAATAAACCTGCCCTACAATTCCACTTCTCTTAAAAATGCCTTTCGTCTCGATTTCATTCATCGACCAATCGACTCCAACACTCATATTAATTTTTATTATTCACAATTTTTTTAAACATACAAACATAAAAATTAAGTAGGTAATTACAAAAGCCTAAAGGGAGTATTTAAAATGATAAAATTTTTATATCCTTGCAACCCGAATAACTGCAAGTGTAATAACTTTTATAATTATATAGGTTTTAACATCTCACGCGTACACTTAACAACGCGATTATAATTATCGATTTTTTACTACACATTTGAAGAATAAGCCATTATTTTTATAGAGTTGACGAGGCGAGAGAACATGCAGTATTACGCGGTTACTGCCGCTAATTAATGGTAATTATTAATCTGGATAATAATACAAGTATCAACAAATAATAATCGAAGGTTGATAAGTCATACAAAAATAGTGATTGTTGATAGCGGGAGATACTCGTGCGCAGTAGTGAAAATTAAACTGCATTATTATGAAAACCTTCAAATGTAGGTATATTTTCAATGAAGAAATGATATAGGTATGACGCTATTGCTAATATTTATAAGTACGATTTTCTCGTTTATTAATTGTGTCGTAATTTTTCAATGTCAATTATAATTTGTCGATGAATAGTTCATTCGCGGATTTTTTTGTAGATAGTTTCTAAAAATATAGGTACAACTTTAATAACACTTGTTTATATGTATTTTGCTTTCATTAAAGGAATTAATTCTTTCTACGGTATAATAATTATTTAAACAGAAGAACACATCGATTGCTACTATAGCTTTGTTCTAAACAAAATCACAGCAATCTTTATGGTTTTCTTTAGAAGGTCTTATAAGTCTGCAGAGGCTGACTAACACGCCGAACCTCAGGCATTGCTATCTTGCGTCAGTATAAGACGTAGTGGTTACCTTTGTCAATTTTCAAGGTTAAAGACAATTTTATTACCTTGAAACATTCATAATACGTTTCGGTAATAAGCTGTTTTTATTCATATGCGTTTTAAAATCTGGATTCGTTACATAATGCATGTGACAAACCTCGAGAGGTAATACAACCTTATTTACGTTACGGGCTGCCTTAAATGTAACAATAAGACTATTTCTCAACACACATGCATGTCGTGAATGGGTCTTAAAGCTTATTAAGTTGCGATACAATTTTGACCTAGTGTATATAGCGCAAAATATATATTTTAGTGGTTACTACATTGGGTATAAAACAATAGAAGAATCGTAACTATCTATTTACATAAATGATATGTATCTACATATATTATGTAATGTAGGGTACTTCTTACAGTGAACACTATACACAATAAACCTAAAATTAGTTGCACTTCTTAATGTACATATAGAAGTTAAATAATAAAATTTTCTAAATATGAAATTTACTTACACTAACGTAACCTCACGCCTGTAATCTCCGAAGTGGTAGGCAGAGGAGTGTAGTACTCTCCCACTTTTAATCAGATACGTTTACGTCCCACTATGGAATAGATGGTGAGCCTATTGATTCTAATTTAATATGTAACTGAAACGTACCAATAATTATTATTGATTTTTTATTATTATACGCCAGGGTGATGAGCCGGGCACCCGGTAACAAGGGTCACGAACCTAGTACAGGGGCCCTTGCGACCTATTGTAATTAAAACTTATAAATCAATAAAACATTTTTGTATTTGTATTTTTGTATTGCTATACACTGAGCACATCTGCAGACTCCGAGTCGAAAACTCTCATGTACCCGATGCGGTATTTGAACCCAGAACCTCTCGATCGGCAGTCGCATTTGCCAACCATATCGCGACCAACGAGGCAATCGAATAAAAACAATATTAATATCCTATATATACTGTGAATGTATAGCATAAAATATGTGTATTGTATCAATACAGTACATATGTATTTATATCATTACAACATCTGTTGGTGACCGACGAACGCTATCTCCCGTAATCTCCGTCCAGTTCCCACCTGTCCGCTCAAACATTGTCTTATTAATTAAACCGAATGCTTATCTCGCGCGTCCATTGCCGTATCTCTGGCAAGCGTGTTGCTTTCTTCAGACGAAACGGTTTATTTTTATGCTCACATACATAGCTTCCAAGTAACAAAATTGAGAAAAGAAATTGATTGAAGATTGTTTATGTTATATAATCTTATATTATTTAGTTGGGAGGCACTTCGTTTCAATATTTATAGAAATTAGGAAAAATTCGATTTCTTGATCGTATCTTTCTGCAGGAGCTAATGAGCTTGATCTTCAGATCCTCGTGTCCAATTTCTGTGAGCCACTTGGCGTATACAATCACTTCAGCTTGTTGGAGAGAGTCCTAAGGTATGGTTGCCAAGGCGTGGTCTCCACTAAGGCACTACATAAAACTATGTTTTACCTGCATCATATTCTTAGATACTTGATAATAGGTTGTCACGCCTCCTGCCCTTGAATAAGTGACAGCCAAGATTCACCATTATATAAGGTGGTAGAGTTCCCTCTTGCTGTTTATATAAAAAAACATCAATGTTAAACTACCGAATTAATTTACAAGTGCCTAAATTCAAATTCAAATTTCATTTATTCAAAATTGGTTCAATAGAACACTTTTGTACGTCAAAATGAAACTACTTTTAGAAACCTAATGTAAACCACAATTAAGAACGATCAATTGACTATATTTTTATTAAGCTTTCCTTCTGAAAGTATTAGGCGTACGTTAAAAATGTTTTCTTTAAATCTACAGAACAGTTAAATAAATAAAAAGTTACTTACGCGAAGGCTGTCGGCAGAGAACAAAAGCCGTTTGTTTGGCCGATGACAGCCGCATTCACTACCAATTGCGCCCATTAAGGTGTAATCACTAGAGTTTATTTTAAAGATGGTCAGGTTAGCTCTATAATCGTCTTTTTATAGCGGTTTTGTAATACGTTACATTGTAAAGATGCTGCAAAGATTGTAGGGTGTTTTGATTTGAAAATTGTATAAGATTTAAGAGTATAACTAAATGGAAGTACGTGATAATGCATTTAGAAGAATATTTTACGATATTTACAGTAAAAACGAATATTACAGTATATATTTTTTGGAATATAATATCTACAACGTTATGAAAATAAACCGGAACAGGTACCTAGATTTGTTCCTGACGGTCCCAAATCATTAAAATATTTAAGTTTTAATTGACTCATACAACACAGTGAAATGTAAGATTTTTGAAATTTTTATCGTATGTTTGTACGACATGATTTGAAAGCGTGATCTCTTTACTCTATATACTCTAGGTGCGTATAGAATGTTCGAAGCCAATACAGTGCGGGAGAGTGCGACAACAAAATCAATTTTTCCGCTGATGGGAACTTTCAAAAATCTATTTCCTGTCTGGACGCCCAACCGGCTATGGCGTCGCATGTTTTCCGGTTTTATCCAATGCTATTATTTTCTCGGACGCCAAACGAATTGTTTTTCATCATAGCATCTGTAGTAGGTACCTCAAAGTGGACGTTAATGTTGAAATGGCTGTGAATTTTAAAAGCATTAAAGTAGCATCTTAAGTAAATTTGTTGTAAATCCATAAGAAAATAATAAATAAGTTATTATGGGAAATCACAATGAATCTCAAAAGTATTTAAATGTCTATGGATGCTACTAGTCACTGCTATCTACACGGAAACTAATTATAGTTCGCTTAACATACTGACTGTGTTTATAATGTTATCAATAAGTAGGTATATTACAGGAGTATAGGTATAGTGGTTAAAATTCCGCCTACAATTTCGTGGGTACTGGATTCAAATCCTGATACGCATTTCTTTCTTTACAACTTTACGTTTTCAGGTTGAATATCGCATGCTGTAGCGGTGAATATAAACGACGCGAGGCAACCTGCATACCGTAGAGTTCTCGTTGATGTTCTCTTAGGTATGTAAAGTGAACCAAAGCCACAGTTGGCCAGCGTGGCAGACTGTTGCTTTAATCTTCCTCAAATTAACAGAAGACCTGTGTTTAACAGAGAAACGATAAAACGATGTCATAAGAGCACTGGAGAATGTGTAGGGTTCGACTATAGAGTCACCAAGAGTCAGTTATTTTTGTCGTAAACAGTTGTGCCCTTATTTGTCTGTCCAAAAAAGTGTTATTATATAACCACATTTAGATAAGATTTGTTAAAACTTAGTTATAGTAGTGTACGTGTATAATTTTTTCGTAAACATAGTTAAATAAAAAAGTTCGTTATGTACATAATATTTTACATCTATTAATTTATAATTTGTTACTACAAAATATTAAATTTTGTCAAAACAGCAAATGTTAACTACAATATGACACATGAACAAACGTTAGAAGGTATTATTCTTGTGATTCAGTTACTTATTGATGTATGAAAATAATTTATTAGTTACAAAACAAAATTTACATATCTCGGCGATACCACCCGGAGTCGTCTCGCGACACGCGAGAAACTCGACAAATTACAGTCTATTAAAAAGCCTAATGGATACCAAAGTTATTACCAGCTCTACCAAATTATAAGGAGCTCCGCTTCATAATCATTTATTACCCCATACATGTAGTATATAGGGAGAAATTTAATTTATTTTTATCGTTGTCTTCTGTTGGCCGTACCATTTTTATAGTACCATCTTGCTAGGCTAAAATGGTAGAAAAACACAAGCAGAATAGAAATAGCGTATTTAGTTATGTGACTTGCAATTTGGCTCTAAAGTCATATTTAGGTACAGTTATTACTGATATAAGATTTTAGAGTAGGAATTTAAAAGAGTTCTATAGATGAGATATTATTGTTATTCAATTGCATTTTTTTAAAACACAATTTTAAATGAAACGAATAAATTTCAGTTTAAATAAAATCTTAATAATGTTTTTTGTATTATAGTCCAGTAAAAAATAAAAGTGCTGTAAATATATAAAAGTGCGTTAATTTTTGGTTTTTACTATATTTTGTTACAATAGATTAACACATTATTGATACAGACATATAATATATATACATATTAATATAGAATACTAATGTTTTTTGTTTAAACGTTACTGGTCATAAGACTCAACGCGTAGTATTCCATATTGAACAACGGCCATGCTACTTAAGACAGCTGAAGCGATAGCCGGAAAACTAATTAGTCATTACATTCAGCTACTGACTGAACCAATCCAGAAAATGCCATTAAACGAAATAACTGTTATTAAGCGAAAACAATAAACGGATAATGACCTACAGCAAAACACATAGTTTAAGGATATTTAAATGGTGCTTAGTAAAGCTCAAAACAACTGTGAACTGAATAGTTTTTTCACTGATGTATTTAGTTAATAAAACCTACGTAACATTACGATATTTTAGCATTTTCGGAGATTTAGTTGATGTACTCGTATCTTTGCACAGCAGTCATAAAAGTCAACCCGTGCTGACTATTTTAAATAAGAGCTTATACTTATTTGAAAACATTATACAGAACGTCATTTAATCATGCCTGGTTAGGGTAAAAAAAATCAATTTCAGTAAAAACTCTACAATTCAATAATTTTATACCTTGTTGAAGAAAATATGTGTTACTGTGAACTTTCTTGCGCTGTTCTTTCACCACAAATAATAATTTACGTCCCTTGAATAATTTGAATAAATTATATTAAATTTGAATTAATCATCATATAATCAAAATGTTGTGGACAATTTCATAGTTCAAAATATTATTGGGAACATTACGTGAGTGGGTAATCGTATTTTATAGAAGCAAGGATCACAATTAAGATTATCGATAGGGGGCCGCTAATTAAATAATTTCCTGTGTGTTCCCGGAGTTGGGTGATATTTACCATACAAATTATACTAACTAATGGTTATTACCTCCATGAGATATGGTCGCTGGTGCCATATGAAATTCGATATGGAAATAAACGAGTTATTAAGAAGATTTGTCGAACTTTTGTGTTGTTATAGCTTTCGTATGAACTTAGTGAATGTTGAAATAAATATTCAACCTTAAGTACCTTAATGTGATTTAAAAAGCCGTACATGATATTAAAGTCTTTACAAAATAGAGAATAGGGTTCGTTTTTCTGTGTTAAAATATTTAATTTTATTTGTAATCAGGACTTTCTCTGGAGAACGAATGGCATAAAGTTTACCATACCATATCAAACTTTACCATATTGTTTAGCATTTAGACTTATGAGAAACAGTTGTGAATAATAGAAATTATGGGGATACCTAAAGCATAATACTTTATCGTCATGTCATTTAAAATTATAAACTGTATTGAGTAGATTTGTATTATTGGGCTTCTGAGAAATAAGAATCAGGAGCTAATATAAAATGACAAAAGAGATGTAAATTTGCGTATTTATCAAATAAACTAGTGTGCTTACATTTGTGATGACACGTTATTTTTTGTTATTTTTCCTTGTTCGAGCCTTTACCCAAAGCGTGAAGTTTTGTCTACCTCAAGTGGGCTTACCACGAAACTTTACCTGTCGGATCACACACTCGTTTATTGCGCCCATCTAAAACGATTGTCTCGTTGGTCTACTGATCGAGAGGATCTGGATTCGATTTCCAGGTCGGGTACTAATGGATTTTTCTTCCTTAGATCTTCTTAGAATTCTTCTTAGAATCCAGATTCCGAGACACTACTAGAAAATCTAAATTAGAAAAATTGAATAGTGCCCGACCCGGGAATCGAACTCGTTGGTCGTGTTGGTTGTAAGTGCGACTGACGAGCAGGAGGTCCTGGCAAGGAAAAATATGTGTATATCGAGGATATTGTAAATCGGTACGTTTTCTCATATCCGAAACAAATAATTAGAATAATATATAATAAATAATAAAATTTAAAATTAAATCTTCTACAATTTTAAGACTACACATTCTTTATCTCACCAGATCGTCTGTTAAATTTTAGTAAATTTCAAGATAACCTCGACCTTTGTGCCATAACTTTTCTATTATACTCATCTAATATGTTAAGACGACATTATCTTTATGAGTACATACAGAAATAATCGGTTTTAGATATGATTTAGGCACGCCTAATTTGCATTTACAAAAAAAATAATTCTTGTTCGATACATTTGCTTTTCATTCCATGTATTGTTGAAATATAATTTAACATCCTTCTTAACATTACATCCGGGACATTTGGTACATAATAACGTTAGACGCAAACGTAAGTTTTTGTTGGAATTAACAATTCAATTTCCAAAAATACTTAAATATTCATTTATTACACTCAAAACATTCTTTTTGACCCTTTTAACCTTCCACTGCTGGAATATGGGTTTCCTCTCAGATTGAGAGGGTTAAGGTCATAGTCTGCTACGCTGGCCAAGTGCGGGTTGGCAAACTTCACACGCCTTCGAAAACTTTTTTAAAACTCTAAGGTGTGCAGGTTTCCTCGGGATGTTTTCCTTTACATTACATTCATTACGCCCGTATTCCTGGAAGAGGTAGGCAGAGGAGTTTTTGTACACCACGTTTCACGAGTTACGTTTACCGCTCACTATGGAATAGGTGGTAGGAGGTAGGAATTAACCACTATAGCCACCACCACTACATCATCATCATCGGTATATCTTAGTCGACTGCTGGACACAGGCCTCCCCATATAGCCATATACCGGGCACAAATCCAGACTCTGAGACACTACTAGAAGTTTTAACTAGAAATTATTGTTACTAAAATCCAACAGTACATACCTGACCCTGTATTTGAATTCAGGACCTCGCGATCGGCGTTCGGGCTCGCAACTATGTAGGTACGGGACGACACGAAGCTAGCAACCCTTTTACAAAAACCACTTAATATAATTAATAGCCATTTACCTAATCCACTTAAGTTTATGACCTTTATCCTGACATGTGTAATCTTTTAATGTTACAATAAATGTTTATTTAGCGGCACTTAAAATATTGTATGTTAAATTTTATTACGAAACACTCTAAAATGATACGAAACTAGTATTTTGACACACAATCTTGTTAATGTTAAAACGTGTTAAAAGTTATCAGTTTACCTGTAATTTTTACCTTTATGTTCTTATAGTATTTTATAGAAAATAATACACGTACATACTTATATTGAATTGCACATCTAACGTTGAAAATCTACTCCCCATGTAATGATGAAAACTGCATTTAATTTGGACTAGACGTTTTTATGTAACAAATCCACTTTTTATATATATCGTTAGATTAAAATGCTGTGTCTATATCATAACGTGGATAGATGTGGGAATTTCAAAGTTACAATACAGAAATAACATCGAATTCGGGCCAGCTGTTTTATGCGATAGTGAATCGGAACTCATAAACTATTTTTTTCAATCGGAAAGATGAAAATATGTTCTCTTTGTTAAATATTTAGCACAGTTATTTTAATTAACATTTATTCAATATATTAATTAATTGTATTAAAACGAAACACCCAGACGTTTCAACCGAAAGTGATATTAGAGAGAATAAGCATACGAATTAATACACTATAATATAGGTAATGTCATAAACATCAGGCTTTTGAGTCTTTAATGCTTTTTTATTATTGAAGGTTAATGATCATTTGTAATTACCAATAAATTATATATTCTGCAACATTCACACTACTTTGTATGAAGCAAGTGAAAATGTACCAAACTTTGTGCTTATCTTCAGACGACTTGACTTGAGCATTTGAAAAGTTATTATTATTATATCGTTACGCCGGGACCCTCGAGAGGCAGGCAGAGAAGACTAAGTTCCTACTCAGGCCCTACCCTGAGTGCTTCTTCTACATTATAAACGTCCATTAATAAATACAATCATCATAATTAATGCAGGTGACTCTTAATAAGTTAATACTGTTTGTTCTAAAATACTAGGGTTCCTCCCACAGTCCGCAGCAAATTCTCAATCGCTGAACACCGCTTTTCGCGCCGCTTACATCGCTGCCCGTCGGCAGCTAGGGAATTAACCGTGCCAAGACAGGGCGGGCTATATCGCTATAAAAACAATGGCTAATCAAAAATTAAAGAGTTAAAGATTATCTGGCTTATTCTATACTTCAGCAACGTAAATCTAAATTTATTGTAAGAAAATGTCGGTTACATTATAACCTGGGTGTATTTTATGTGGTATTTTTAATTTTCAAGTTAAGTCAAGTTAAGGATAGCGTATCATAATAAAATTATGACAATTTATACGTTATCACTGTACGTTCACATAAAAACAATTCTTCATAGGTCACTGCTCCACGCTTGAGGTCACTCTATGCATAAATACATTTTAATATCGTAGTAAATATTTGGGAAATTTCTAAGCGTTCTTTTCAATCGTATAGATACGTGAAACTTATTACTGTAGTCATAAAGTTCAATTTTCTATGTAAAACTATATTATAGTTGCACAAAACGGTTACATGGTCAGCGTCGCGGGTGCGGTACCGACTGCGAAAATTCATTTTACGATGGCGACGTCTTTAATTTTTATGGCCTATGAGTTAAGATCGAAATTTGATTGAATCTCGTGTCATCTTAAAATGCACTAAGTAAACAAACTTGTGAATATTTCACAGGCAATATCAAACCGTTACCCGCTAAAGTTGCTATTGTTCGGATTTCGGAACCTGTGTTTGCTCCACTTTGTATTTAATGTGTAATTTATTCATACCTCATTTAATATGTTGGCACAATACGACGGATAAAGTCATTTGTATTCTAAATGACATGTTTGTCACATTTCTATGTAAGATAAAACCACTTGAGGTCTAATATATTGCATTTAATGGATTCTTAAACGGACATTTTCTACAATTACGAAATAAATAAATAGCTTAGTTTGCAATACATACTTGACAATCTATATGTTAATTTTCAACAATAATTTAATTAAGTACGTATATGCTAAGTCGGTTTAAAGTAAAGATTTTTTTACAGTCTGATCTTACAATTAGTGTTATATGTAGGTAAGTGATGTTAAGTAGATATTAAATTTAATTGATTACACAGTTTTCGATAATTCCAACCAATTTTAATTATAGATAAGAAATACTTTTTTTATATATAAAATATCCACAATTTACTTGTCCGAATTGTTATTGTTTTTACATATTTTAAAATTATTCATTTAATGATACAAGAAAATATAATTATGTACTTTAGATCCTTTAATATAAAATACTTGACAAAAATATAAAACTTTGTTTATTAAGTAAAGCAACAATCATAAGCGCCGACCTTCGAGTCGACAACTTGTCACCATCGCGCTATGGTTTTAAAAACAAACAATAGAGAGGCTCTCTCCATACAATATCCTTTGTCAACGTTTTTATCAGACCGACGGGATAGAGAAATATGTGGAGTACAATGACATAATATATCGAAATATCTAACAAGATTTTAAAACAAATTTTTACTCTGATTAGGTATATACAATATTTAAAAGTTCATATAATATGAGTACATACATACAATAAACATAGTAAGAGTTTGTGTAATGTACAGCGCAGTGCCGCATCTGAATCTCATTTTAAGTATTTTAATTTATGGTGTATTACGAAAACGGATACAATATTTTATAACCCTCATTTGTATTACATAACAGTTACTAGTTGCCAATTACAATATACGTTAAACAAAAGCCATCGTAATTAGATTTATATCAAAAGGATTGAGTTTATAATTAGTTTTATATATTTGTTAAGAACCAACAGTGAATGCCAGTATCTACATACCAGCATTCTCTACCAATATGGAACTTAATCTTAAAACGCACTTCGAATCTGTGTCAAGGCAATGTTGTATTGTAATAAAGTTAATGTCGTGTATGAGAATTCAATGGCCATTCTAAAAAATAATCTTCACAAATATAATAGACTTACACGTCAGCTGTCAGTTATGACATTTGACAGATGGCATGCCGATGACATTTGCACCTGCTTTGACAGTTGCGCTGATCTTTAGTTAGTATCTTCTAATAAATTGCTATATTATATATTGAAATATTCGATCTACCAAACTATTTTATACAAGAGTAAGTACCCATTTCCTGTTAGTACTTGTTACGAATAAAACATTACTATAGTTTTTGTCTTTGGTTGTGTTTGATATTAGTTTGGATCATTGACGAATGTATGCGGCCCTTTCTATTCTCTTTAATATTAACGAATCCCTTAACTGTAATCTGTATAACTTATTCTATTTTCTCTTATCACGCGTCTGTACCCGAGGGATGGTTTTTGTGATTTTTTGTATTGTGATTTGGCATGATACAATAACTGTTCCCTTAGACCAAGCCGTATGTGTAATTGAATTACATGCATTTTCCACTCATCCATCGCCGACAAAGACTATCCATCTACTACATATCCATACTATATATTCATATTACTATATTCATAACTGGTTCTGATATTTTAAAGAGTAATATTCTGAAAAAAGGGTAATTACTTTATTACCTAGAAACAGATACCACCTGAAAGATCTATCAGCTGATTATGAAAATTCTTTGTAATCAGTTATACTATATATCAAGGCAGAAATGTCACCGCATGTAATGAATCAAACAATATAGGTATATTGACATTATTAAATTCTTATAATGTAATGTAAAGCACACGTGAAAGTGAATGGAATTTATTAATGGTACTAAGTATGTTGGCATTAATAAATAAATCACACCTATAAAGATATTTTCGTGTCAAGGTCCGCCATGTACATAATAATATGTATGTTGTTAGGCCATGTTGTTTTGACGCTAATACGGTTGTAATATTTGCATAATCCTTATTTAATTGTTTTATATACTTGTACGGGTATATGTTTGTCGAGACTGACGCTGGTTTCAACACCTTAATTTACGCTATCAGTTATCGTGACCAAATATGTGGATTGGTATCGATAGTTAAACGAACAGTAGGTATCTTTTAAGGCGCTGTATAGTGATATAGTACATATTTTGTAGAAATCGAATATTATAGTTACGGATGAAACGATACTGTGTTTTAACATTTTAGTATTTTTGTTTTATCGTTGGTGAAAAGCTTCGGTTAAAACCTATTTTATTAGAATGGAAAGGTATTTATCTCCTTGGAAAATGTTTTCGTCGTCATTGTTATACTGTTCCAGTCAAATGGCTTCCCTCACCGGGGCAGTTGATAGTCGCAGAGCATAGCTTTTTGTCCGCAGGTCGTCTCTAGGAATTAATTAACTGTAAGGCAGGGTACAGTATGGTAAGGAAAGATTGGTTAGGGATTCGAAAATGAACACTGGGACCAATTATATTCCCTAGTATATATTTTACCAACCTCTAAAGTATTTAATTACCTAGGAAGGTATTTTATTACCTCGGAAAACATTACCACTCCATGTGGAAGGTTTTACTTTTTTACATATTTTACCATTTTAGATACTATTTTACTACGTTGGATAAATAATTACGCCACAATAAAACATTTTCTAATTTTTTAAACAATTTTGTAACTTAGTAATATTTATTACCACTGACTTGAGAGTATGAACATAATATATTTTAAATTTTTTATAACACTGCGCCTTAACATAGTAAATAAGTTGCGAAACTATTTTCGCAAAATGAAGGATACATTATGTTAATATAATAATATGTATGTCATAACATTGTTTGTGACTTAGCTTCTGACTCCCTTTCCCTGTTTAACGAGTTTATTCGTATATTATTATGTTCATTTATTACAACTTAAAAGGATAATCTGCAACCTATCAATATCTGTAATTATACGGTAATAGTTATAACGGTTAGTCTCAATTTTTAATTCTATTACAATTAAAATACTTAATTGCTAATAATTGTATGTGGATTATTATTACTTACTCATAATTTATAATATTATTATTTCAGTAGGTATATTATGACGTAACTTTGAAATAACAAAGAAATTAATTTTTAATCCTATAAATATGTCTGAATGTCAATTGTTACTGCACTGATATTATGTAAGCATTTTCAATACAAACACATGCACTTTCGTTAGCCTTAATTTATAACATATAAATACAAATAATATACACACAAAATAAATCATACGCATATGACACTCCGTGTGTCTCGCACTTCGGGTTACATTCAAGCGGGCATTATAACTTTCCGTCAAGTATTTTCAAAGGGCTTAAGAACAATTTGTCATGATTTATTTGCGACTCTAACTCTATCGTCATAGAACAAATTTTAGAGGGTCAAGTTTTTGGCATGTGTTTGTTTGGAAGTTGTAACTGTGGCCATTGTTGCGAAAAATTGATTTACACACTGCATCTGTTAAAGCGTGTACATACTGCTATTTAATGGTATATTGTTGTAACATAATGTAGAAACAGGTGGGAAATTTAATTTCTAGTCCAACTTTTTTGTAGCAAATTCAACTAGTTATTATGTTTTAACTAATATTTTCTATTTGTAAATAAACCCAACTGTAACCGTTACGCAGGTAACGTACCATACATTTTAATTAGTCAGTAGTTCAATTAACACACGAGTACTCCTGCTTAAAAATATCACTTTATAATGCCGACAAAACAATCAAATTTTAATTTATTCAGTTGATCGGTCAATCGATCACGGCGGCGCCTCCTCGACCGCTGCATGATCGATCGCTTCGCCTCTCTCCGTGTAATTAATCAAGCACATGTAAGAATATAATCTCTACTCCATACTCGTATTATAAACGCGGAAGTAACTCAGTCTGTCTGTTTGTTACATTTTCTTATTATAAACGGCCTAATAGAGTTGATTAAACTTAACTTGGAGTTAGTTTCAAATGGCAAGAAGAACATAGGCTACTTTCATTTGAAAAAAGTATCAGATTCTTTCAATTTTTTAGAAAGAAGATAAATTTTCTCAGAAACATGTTTTTCAAGAAAAACCCAAACATAATTAATTCTAAAAAGTTAAGAGCTATAAAGTCATGCACGAAGTGTAAGTTAAAATAGATAATTTAGTAATTACCAGCGAAGCGATGAAAGATAGTATAATGTATTTTTAGATTAAAACATTGATACTGCACTGAATTCAACAAAAGATGGATTTTTCTGGATCTGATTTTTCAAGATTTTTAGTCATCTAATCATTAACTTTACTATCGTTATATGTTTTTTAAATTTAATTTTAGCTAAATAAAGCTACTATCATTGTTTTACAGCGGAGAAATTTTTAGTAAGTCATTTTTTAGTAGATTTGTAATAGTTTTATGTATATTTAAAATTTTATAAAAAAAACACATTGTGTAATTGAGTGTATTAACATTTTCGAAATGTAGGTACTGTACTACTACTACTACTACTACTACTACTACTAGGTACTGTACACAAACAGTAAAAGAAATGTTACTAATTAAATCATCCGTTTAATCAAAATATACTTATACGAAAGGGGTACAGTATAGACCAATAAAACTAAGAATCCTAATATCACATATGTAATCCCGTAAGAGGTAGGAAGAGGAGTTTAGTACACTGACACGTTTCAACAGATTCACAACACATCATGGAATAGGTGGTGAGCCTTTTGCCATTCATCGATCAGTAATCCAGATTCCGAGTCCCTAGTAGATACCAAATGATTTAACTTAATATACTACTACTAAAAATTAAGTTTTCACAATACCCAAAATATAATGATGTAAGTGATGTAATATATTTGTAAATGTAAGAATTAAATATAGATAGTCTCAAAATGCCTTGAGCTAATTATATCAATGAGAAGTAATACTCACATAAATTTAATTATATATAATTTAATCATATTCGTATTGAATACATGCCATCAATATTTCATACACATTTCAAAGCGCTTAATATTCGTGCGAATATTTCGATGCATCATCGACTAATACGAAGCTAGATAATAATTAAATTACTACAAGGGTCATAAAACAGCGGAGGTAATTGTATTACTCAATTGCGATTTGCTACCTGTTGATTTCTCACAATAAATTATATTCGAAACGAAGTAGAGCAACTTGTCGTGCGTAACAACTGGATCTTGAATGTACCGCGGTACAGGCTGATGTTTTGTAATGCTAAGTTCTTTGCGAAACGTCAATATCCAATAAGTGATAGAAAATAAACAGAAATCAGAAACCTCTCTTGATTGTTTTGAAGACGACTTAACAATTATGTATTTGATTATCAACACGATCCATGAAAGTGCGCAGTGCTGTGCACAGATACTGCAAAGTATAAAACCCTTTTTTGGTCAGAACAACTACAAATTTGATTGACAGCTGCTTAATTTTCATAAAATATTAATAAATTGAAATGTGACGCAGCAAAAGGTACACCGCCATACATTGTGGCTATTTGTGCAACATTTAAGGATAGACAGTCATAGGTTATCCGCGACTCGTTCTAAAGAGTAAATATAAAATTCGCGTCGACGGCTCTACGACAATTTTATACACCGAGGACAATATTACAATAATCGATCACTTGTACGGCTGGAATTGTGTCAACGGGCTAACGCGAAACATCTTGCAATGAATTCATTTTGTTTTTGCTCTTTCGGTATCCCTTTTATGTTTGTTTTGATTGCGCTCTTGCAATTAGAATTTTATAAAAAAATATTATGTTTTTCATTCACGGATATACCGTTTGTAGGTGAGTAACATTTATATTTATAATTCTGAACTGAAGTGTGCCTTGAGAATTTATTACGCTAACAGCTTTTTATGCGAAATTAGCTTTTTTTAAGTTTGATTAAATTATAGTAGGTACATTATACGAATATGATTATAAGTAAAAATACGGGAATGGTTGTAAATATTACCATTCAATATTAATATATCTATTTAGTATCTACAATATTATTTATATTATTAAATAGTATCTATTTTCATAACAAACGTAACATATTTTTGAAATAATATTTTAAATACTCTTAGAGTTATATTATGTTCATTGCTATTGTAGTCATATTAACCGCCACAATGACTTGCTTTTTACATTACCTATGTATGAGTATAAATTACCATATATAAAAATGAAAATGTTCGATTTTAATAACACTCGAATGTTTATCCTACAACATAATATATATAATATGAATATACAAATTGCTAAATTAAAAAAAGATATATTGTAAATAAAATAGATGCATAATTGAAATCAATACAGCCTGTATAATCGATTCGCCCACTAGTCACTCGATCACGAGCGGACGGTCCTCGTTGCGAAAGCGAGAAACAATCGCGGACTAGAAGGTGCAGCGTAGACTTAGCTCTTAGATAATCATTTTTATGTCATATAAATATCGCAGGCTTTCGACAGGCAAGAAGTGACTTAACGAATCATTTAATTTACTAGTAAATTACGTTTTCTGGTTTCAATAATGATATGCAATGTAGGTACGCTTAGGCGGTAACGGCTGATCGTAACTGCTGGGTGATCCATAACAAGAGAAAAAAACGTAACTTTAGAGAGGTAGACAGAGGAGTGTAGTACACTCCCACGTTTCACCAGTTACGTTCACGTCCCAGTACGAAATATGTGGTGAGCCGAGACTCTCAAACACAGCTGGAAAATTTAAATTAAATAAATCCAGTAGGGCCTGACCCGGGATTTGAAGCCAGGACGTCCTGATCAGCAATCGCGAACCAAAAAAACGCGAAGAAAGTCGCGAACAAGAGGAAAAATTTTAAAAATCTCTTTCATGTCTAATATTTATTTTTGTTGAATTCTGTGTCACTTACAACAACTTCTTAACTCTATGTTGGAGGGTTTATCTTTTGTTAATACTTGCATCAGTACGTGATAATAGATGCCTTACAGAGTATTTTATATGAGACTAACGCATTAAATGTTGCAAAACATTTTGATTGTTTTGACCGTTCTACCACACGGATGACGTAATGTTATTCAAATGAGCGGGTAAAGTGATTCCTTTACTTGTAATCATTAATGTAATTGACTTGTCTATCTATAATCTATAATAATAATAAAGATAAATAAAATTGGAGTGTCTGTTTATAATATTAAAATGACAGCTTTTTATTAAATGCATGCATATGTATACATGGTACATTTTACCAAAATAACATTTTAAACTATTTTTATCTGTCTGTCCGTCTGTCTGTTCGTTTGTTTCTTCCGGCTAATCTCTGGAAAGGCTGGACCGATTTTGATGGGACTTTTACTGGCAGATAGTTAATATACTAAGAAGTAACTTAGGCTATTTTCATTTTGGAATTTTAGTATTCCACGCGGACGAAAATGCGAGTATAGCTAGTATGTTATATAGTGGCCTAAATCGTTACAACGGTTTTAATATAATGACTGCCTCATTGGTCCAGTGATCCCAAGGCGACTGCTGATCGAGAGGTCCCGGGTTCGAATCCACGGTTGGCTACTATTAGATTATTCTATTTATAGGAATTTCTAGTAGATGCTCAGAATATGAATTGTGCAGTGGAGACAACTCTCTATTCTATGGTACGTGGGAAAGTGGGAGAGTACTAAACTCCTCTGCCTATCTCTTCGGAGATTACAGCGGTAAGTTTACGTTTAATATAATCATCACACATATTATCATAAACTGTAATTTAATATGGCTTGTAAAAATTGTCATTAGTCATCACCTATTCAAGTTCAAACCGGGCGCTGAGTTCGTCTCTTTTACGAAGCGCTTTCGATTTCTAACGGCCACAGATCTAGGAGTAGTTTAATTTATGTAACTCACTAAGTCTGTTCTGTGTCTTCGTATGCTAAAAATTTTGGTACCTACATAAAAATTCGTCTTAACCCTGGAATTCGTATTCTTTTAGAACTAAACGTCTATTGACGTGCCAATTTGCACCATATATTTATTTTAAAAAAGTGGTTTACAGTATTGATAATACAAAATATTGTTTATTCTATTCGTTTATTCTAAAGTGATTCCATGAGATATTTTATCGAGCACTTTTTATTTCATATTAGAATATTTAATTAGGTTGATTGCTATATTGATTATATTTGAATATTACTTGTATTATTAAAGACCAAATATTATTTTAGTATCCCGATCTCTGCTCATTTCTGAACCCTATAGCAATCACCCGAACGTTAATCCCTCATCATTGATTGACAGCTGATGTGTCTATCACTGCGCTTGCGCAGTATCACTTTGATGTCGATCGTATATCAATGAATGTTTAGTAGATACCACAGAGTTGTTAACTATTAGAAATGACCTATGCAATTTTGGATAATCTTGCAGCAGTTGGATCCAAAGAGCTGAAAATCGAGCTCAGTGGCGTGCTATTGGAGAGATCTATGTCCAGCAGTGGACGGAAATAGGCTGATTATGATGATGCAATCTTAAATGTTTATATACGCAGATATTAAAATATACAGAGTGACAAAGTTAAAGTAAATCAGAATACGAGAAACTTATCAATATTTTTTTAGCATTCAATATAAAGAAAATTTCATTAGTCAAATCTGTTCATAATATCAACGTATTTATAAATAATGTTTGGACATAGTTATTGTATAATAATTATACCTAATATATTACTTACATCTACATCATTGTGTATCTCCTCTCATTATGAGATGAGACCCGTTCCCATCAGTAGAACATTAAGAAATAAATTAATTAACAGTTAATAAAAAAATTAAATGTTAATCCAATAAGCGAACGTTCAAATTGGCGGTATCTGTAATGCATATAATGTTATTCAAACCTAAAATTACCTATGGCATATCTACTAGCAGTCGTAGTTATAACTGACTCATTAGACTTTCCGTAGTGTAAATATCGCTTATATCCATCATTTAAATCCTTCTTGCCGAATGTTCCTCGAACAAAACGATAGTAATATTCGTAACCTACAAAAAAATATATACTTAAAATTTTTGAAAAACGTTTGAAAAACTGTGTCATTTCTATTTCTTATCCGTTCTGTGGTAGCAAGTTAATGACGCTGTTAGAGACTTGCTTTTAGTCTGTTTGTGATGTAAAGTATCGTTTTCATGATACGTTGAAGCGCACAATCGTTAAGTATTGTATTGTTCATGTCATTAATAAATACCGTTTAAATGTAACTGTTAGATGAATTTTTCAATTGATACATTATAAGCCCGCTGGCGGTGCAGGGTTGGCAGAGAGTACAAATACAGATCTACTAAATTTATCACTGTGCATACTCATGTCCGTTACGGAGATTTATATCTTTAATATGTATAGATAAATACTAAATACATATTAAGTATAATTTATAATGTATACTTGACATATATTTCATAGGTATATATGTATAGTTATAACGGCTTACAATTGACAACGGACAAAAAGTGTTGAACAAATATTTCCTCAACAGTCACCACGCCGGCCACAGCTTACATCCGACGACCACTTGACCTTTGGATATAAAAACAAAATCGCCTTGTCAGGTCGCGTGCATCCGTGATGATGGATGGCTGTGGGTACGTTACATAGATGTATACTTAGATGTCTGAGCTCCGTCTGGCTGTTTACACATACACAGCTGTCTTCATGACTGTAACCAACGAAATATATATTCGTGGACGTCATGTGGAAAATTGTGATCCCTGGGAGATATTTCATGTATGCTTAATCAATGCATGTTTTTTAGACAATTTTCAGTTAGTTTTCTTGGACATTAAAATTACGAATTTTCTTTTTATTACGCTAAAGTACATTAAAACATAGAATTAGTATTATGTGTTTAATGTAAGTTCTATTTTACACGAACCTTGACTAATTTGAGCTATCCAGCCTGACCGATACATTGTTTGAGCATACCTATTCTGTAACTATTCATCGCACTTAGGCCAAACTGGGACAATCTTGTTCCTTACAGTAGAGTGACATGCCGTTTAGTTTATCATGAAACTTTCCTGAAATACGCTGGTGACATTCAGTGCAGTAATATTAACTATTATATTTTGTAATCAGTACAAACCAAACCACACAATGTGCAATTGACATATATGCCTACCAATATAAGAATGGCTTTTCTACACTGTAATAGGTATATACATACGTATAAATATTATTGTTAAAAAAGGTCAAAAAGTAATAAAAAAGATAGGAGGATTTAATTTTTTTCAAACAAATAGTAAAATTTTAAAAAGGAGCAACTTTATGTAATCGTTTTTCCACACATGGCTATCAACCTGGTCACCCTGTACAGCGCAGACAATCTCTAAATAGTCGCGAACAAGAAAATCTATTGGCCTTTACAAGCACTTTAACAACATTGGTCTCTTGTGAACATTAGAGTTATGGAGGAACTGGGCACTGTGAGAATACCCTTCACTGGAGGACATTTTACATTATTTGAAGATCACCGATACTGTGTTCAGGTATGTGAAGCCTACATAAATCTTCTGCCACCTGGTCGTATCTAGCTTACAACCTTTAACTTAATATATCATGATCAAATCACTCGCTGTTTAGTGTAAAGTACTTAGTGCGATTGTACAGAAAATATTTTATTTTTAACGCGTTGTAATTTATTTATTAAGCTTTAAAAAAATTTGAAAATTGAGACTTAATCTTTTAGAAATATATAGGTACTGTGTTAACAAATAGTTGTTTAATGAAACGTCGTAATGAAAGATAAAAGAAAAATGTCTCCTTCTCAATTTTCTATCTTTATCTGAACAACTCAGCTATGACATTTAGGATTTATTTCTTGATTGATTCGCCGACTAGCTCGGCACTATTCTAGCTACAGATATTATCTCCAAAAATAAGAAAATAAAATATATATAACGTTATTGCTACTCAATTAAGTACTAAATTTAAAACTTAATTACTAATTTCCCCTTAAATCCGATGTCTCTTCGAAAGAGTTATTTGATGTCACTATCAGTACCTGAACATAAAAATAAAACATTGTATAAAGAATATATTCATAATTATAATAAAGTTTTATCATAAAATTAAACTCAGGATTATAAGTCCATAGTCTATTCGCATGGGCGAATAGACTATGGACTTATAGATGGATTTCTAGAACGCAGTATGGACTGCGTTCTAGAATATTGAGGAAAATGTTAAGTACGGTAGTGCGGATTTCCTCATGATCATCATCATCAACCTACTGCAGTCCACTGCTGGACATAGACCACCTCTGAGAGGTGATGCCCAGATCCCCACGCTGGGCATACGGGTTACCAGTCTTCAACAGTGGAACGATAAAGAGTTGAAGACGATGACTTACAATCACTTCTACAGCGAGTGATATATCGTTGTTATAAACTCAGAACAATACAGCCAATATACATTATGTTGACATTACCATTATTTCAAAGACTCACAGTGGGAGCATTTGAAGTGCTCGCACTCAACAATACTCAGCAACACTCGGTCATAACACGGAGTGGTAATGCCCAGGCATTTTCTGTGACCGATCCTAGGACTGCGAATGTTTCAAAGCAATTGACTATAAGCAAAAGTCAAAAAAATTGGTAATTTTTATTATGTCAAGAGACGTAACGTTTAATAAAAAAACAAAAAAAAATTGTGTTTATTTGTCGAAAATTAAAAAAAAAATTTACATTAACAATAAAATATGTACTAACGTTTATGAAATTTCGAAATATAACCGGTCTTAAAATAGTATTAGCTATGTGTTATTTACGTGAAACAGTATTCAAAAGACATTGCCTATATTTTAGTACGATAAATATCGAATCAATTCTGAAATATCAATTTTTTCTGTAATATCAGGTAAATAAATACTTTATACGTAATTTAATTCAACTAGCAGACGTCAAACACTTATTCGATTATTCAGTTCAAAGTGATCTTACTGATTTTCTTTTGAACATCGAATATTTTACGTCACGAACGCAATGTGTACGATCGATTATCTCATCTACGTACATATGAATAACGATTTTAATTCCTCACCATTCTGTTACTTTTTAGAAAATGTATGTCACCGTAGAGTAGGTAACGAATAAATAAATTTGGGCTTTATTCAACGCGAACAATTAAATTTTATAATACTGTACTTAATACAATGTTTTTGTGTACTCTTTATTTGCCTAATGAAAGTAAAAACTTAGCAGTCACGTACATTTGCACCCAACCCTAAATAGCCAGGTACAATAAAATTACAATTAACAATTACATTTACAAGTGCATGTAGGTACAATTAATTCTAAACAAGACTATCGGAATAGGAAACTAGAATATTAGTCCTATTCATACAGGGTAGTATAGGAGCAGTTACTATCAAATAATATTCAGTCCAGTTCAAGATGATTACACATCTTGCAGTTTCCTGAGACTGAGGACTCAGATAGTCGCATTTGGTATAACCACTTACCTACTAGTATAATTTGAAACTGCGTCTTTCATACAGAAAAACAATTAGTTTTAGTAGAAATTTCTTCGCAGTAGAAATAAACGCAGCAGTGATAATGGGAATCTTAAGGGAACGGAATACAACGTTTAATACCTTCTCTGTTCTATGCAGGCTCCGTTTATTAATTTAACCGCAAACTGAAAAGCGGCGTACTGTGCAATTAACTCGGAACAATTAGTTACGATGGCGGACCGCAAGAACTCGCTTTGTTCAACCTCATCCACAATTAACTCACTACATAACAGCTATTAAGGTGAGAATGCGGAATCATTTATGTAAATACAAAATTACGTTAAATATGATCGTTAAAATAATCGTACAAAACGCAAAAGCACTGTGTACGATTATAGAAAAAATATTGACTATTAATATTTTCGATTGTTTCTCTACTGTTCGCTATATACTCTTTTCGCTTACCTCAATGTTATCCATACACGGTACTACTAGTTGAGCGGCAAACAGTAGGTACCGCAGCGCGCTGAGCAAACAACTCGGAACAATCGACCACCAAGCCGGACCACCAGGGCACGCTTTGTTCAACCACTTTCACAATTATCTACCCAGCGTGGAATTTATGAAAGAAAAGTGTCGTGTCATTATACGACTTTTGTACGAAAACATAAACATCTGTGAACATGTATCATGACGTTCAATTGCAATAAAAAAATATACAAAATATTCTAGAAATATCTTCATATTTCTGCCAAACTTCATTGGAAAAGATGGTGATGCAGGTTCCATGCCTGATATTGCGGAATCAGTTCGTGCCCAGGAATGGACCGTAAAATTATTCTCTGTTCCAAATATAAATCAAGTCGTTTTATATGGTAACAGCCCTCTTTACTATTGTCTGGTCTGAATTATATGATTGATATCGAACATGTAGGTATATAAAAGTCATTCCATAGTCCTCAGGGGAACCAATGTATTTTGACTGATTTTGAATCGAATTCTGGTCCTTATTGAGTTTGCGTAGTGTGATCGTATTAATTTTAACAACTTAACAATGCTTGTGATTTAGATACTATTACTTTCACAATGTAAAAATATCTAGTCACTATTAATTTTATGCACGACACTGATCAATATAGAAAACTAGTGGTAACAGATATTTCACAAGTTATCAGCCTAGAGCTGAACATGTAAAACATACTTTAATTAATAAAATGTATTCCACGAATAATCGTCACTTGCGATCTTCGCTTCGTTAGCATTTCCATACTTTGAAAGGTTAAACCATTCTATAAAGTATTGTTACATGTTAATAGCCTGATCCAATTAACAATCCCCGATGCAGTCTTAATTAAGTCATGGTAGCAGTAAACGTATAAGATGTACGCGAGAACCATACGGACAATTGTGGCCACTTGTGCTTGAGTAATAAAAGACACAATGCCTTGAAAGTGAAATGCTTGACAAGAAAAATAAACAATTACAGATAGACACTCCCATACCTGTCGGGAGATCGAAAACAATTGTTAGCTTGTAGCACAAAAGGTAGACTCACACCAAGCATTGCTATTTTTAAGATGTAGAGAAACTTGAGGGTACTTCACGTATTAGGAATGCGGCAGCACTTTCTTCGTACATATTTCCATAAAGGCTCGCTAACTAGGTACATGTACTGCCATGTGGTTTTGTAGGTTGTCTTCAAATGAAGCGATTTCATTATTAGTAATTATTCCTTTACGTGATTTATGCTTTTCGATGTTGCATTTAGACGTCTATAAGATGCTGGTTCCGGTTATTACTTAATAGCCGCCAAGTAGTTTCAATATTTTTGTACCATAAAAATGGAAATGTATACGTTAGTGTTGACCAAGTAATTATTAGCTACAAATTTGAATATTGAAACGATTAGGCATTGTTTTACGGCTTTTACGATCTCGTCTTTATGATAATGGACACGCAAATAATTTGCAGGTAGTATTAAAATGCTACTGGATCCAGTTAATGGCGGTAGGTAACGTGACATTATTTAAAGCAGCCATCTAAGTTTTTCATATAGGTATTCCATAATTCTAGGATAATACTACGAGCGAACTTTATTATATTATTATATCGCCATGCCCGGTCCCTTGCTGGGTAGGCAGAGTGCACCGGGTGCCAAATATATCTGTCTTTACAGACCTGACGTGTTGGTTCTACGTCCATCATTCATTACACACTAGTTTCGGTGACTTCTGGCTTACAACAAAGAATGAAAGTATGGCATTTACGTTTTCGATAAGCTCAATAAGTAATGCAAGTATTGGATTAGTGACCGTCACTTCACGGTGTTGCAAAAAACTAAGATGGATTGCAGCTAAATATTTTAATACCAATGTTAAAATCATATTAGAATTTCTTTTTTGTGTTTTTACATAGATTTCCTTACTTTTCCTAGACAGTGTCTAACTATTATTACTTGGGTTAGCACTCCTCAACTTCTGTACGTAAGCTTTAAGATAATCCGGTAAGCACTGTTGTTGAGGCTGTATAAAGATGACTAAGAAATAAGTACTCTCTGTTATTTCACAATATTCTTACAATGAAAATATAATAATATATAGTTATACTTTCAAATACAAGTTACACTTTCGAATACAAATTACACTTTCAAATATAAATTATAAGCACACATTCCATAACTATTTAAACCAAATAACATGGGTTATTTACTCAATTTTGACTAACATTAAACGTGACTGATATGACGTATGAATAAAACTAGACTTTATTTTATCATTCATTGACAAATAAATAATTAATGAGTAGAATCACATTGTTTGACCCAAGCGGTATTGTTAGAAGACCTTCACATTAATGGTGTAAATATTAGCTCCTGGCTATTAATACACCTACAACACAAATCAGTTCAAACACAAGTGTTGTTGAGTTGGAACATAAATTAACATAATATCATGCCTTTATTTTCCTGAAACGGTAGGCATACGTATACGCGTAACAATATAACGTAACATCCTGTAATTTCCGAAGAGGTAGGCAGAGGTGTGTAATGCTCTCACATTTCACCACTTACATTACGTCCCACTACGGAATAGGTGGCGAGTCTATTGTCACAATTCGAATATCTAAGTGAGGAAAATTGAAAAGTTCCCGACTTGGCATTTCAAACCAGGACTTTTCCATCGCTAGTCGCGCTTGTAACCAACAAAAACATCGTTACAGTCATATAATAGTCAACAATATATTTACGTAAAAAGTCCTAAATTAATGTAATATATTATGTAAAATTAATTAATATAATAATTACCCAACTGCATATGTACCTATACCCTTTAAAGTCAGAGGAGCGTGCTTGAATTCTGAGCCCTAGACGCCTAGACTGCAGGTTTAAATCTATTACAACTATTGGCTACTTAGATCATATATTACTAATTATAAGTTTAAATATAAATATAATATTATGTTTAATCCATTCTATTCAAGCTTACTTTAACGAATCATTGGAACGGTTACTTAATTATACTTGTAAAATGTTCTCTACAAATCTAATCTAGATATACCTTTCATGTTACCATTACGAGCGGACTTATAACATATCATAAATAATACAGACGGACACGAACTCTACATAACATACATTTGAACACACTCCGCTCCGCTTACAAACAAAAGTGATGTGAAACTTTAAAATCCATGTCAGAGGTTAAGCATTATCTTATGTTAATGCATTGTCGGACGCGGCGTAAATCAATTATGGTACGTGACCCGTGGGGGTCAGGTGGGGGTTCGATTCTAGCTCCACACGTCTGTCTCATTGCGAGCGATTAACGTTGAAAATGATTGCGATGAGAATATTTAGGGATCTTGTTAAAATATTTGTATTAATGCTAACAAGAATGACTCATTATTAAATTATCCGCAAAAGCGTTTTAAAAGCATTTAGTTGATCCATTTTTATGAATTATATGCTCTCCCAATTTGGGCTATCTGTATACCTACCTACTATAGGTATTCTATAGGTGCTAGGATTCCCTAACCCCGTGTGACATGGAATTGGGAACAAAAACAAATATGACACATCCAAAAATAGAATTCGATGTTAATAATTCTGTCGGGCCGAAGATCGAACATTGTGCCAATTTGCATGAAAAATTCACTTGACGACCAATAACGCCTAGTTCATCTATTACTGGAAGAACCTGTGAAAATTGGGGTGTAATATGTTAAGACCTACAAGTTACTGTAGGAATGCTTTTAACAAACGCAAGTAGGCGCTAGCGCCTCACTTTTAAAATCTATCTAACGGGTAGAAAAACTTTCTGATATCCTAGCAATGTTATAGATTACCGTCTTTTGCTGTTTACTTTTACGCTTCCAATATGACCATTACTTAATACCTATTAGTGTTATGTAATGGGATGCGAAATTATCGCTGCTCGGGCTTATGTCGTAATAATCTTATTGTTCGTAACTTTACCTTTGAATTCGCATTGGAAATGTATTAGGGTATAATTATCTAAATTTTGGTACTGATAGCAAATTTAAAAAAAAGTAACATCACGCCTATAATCTCCGAAGACCTAGGCAGAGGAGTGTAGTGTACTCCCGCGTTTCACTAGTTACGTTTCCGTCCCATGAGAGAATAGGTGGTAAGCGTATTGCCATACACCTGGCACTGGCAGAATCCGAGCCACTACTAGATACTGTAAGTATGTCAAAAATTTCCAACAGTGTCCGATCTGGGATTTGTACCCAGGATCTCTCGATCGGCAGTCCCGCTTGCAACCAACACGACCAACGAGGCAGTGTAATTAATAAAATAAAAAATAATAAAAGCCTTGATGACGCCATATGCCATGATAAACGTAATTCAGCAATAAAGGAAGTCGTCATTTTAAAAACCCCGTCTTTAACTTAAACTTTTATAGCGGTAGTTGTGAAATACTTCAAAACACTGGAAATTCAATGACTAACACTAATAAGGCCCTTACACACCCAGTGTAGAAATAGAAAATAGAGTTAGTGACGCGCGAGCACTCGAAGCAACAATGCGTCTAATCGTCATGATTCAGCGAATGTGCGCATCTTTCGGTTGGTAATCTAATTGTTAGATTGTATTCTGATTTGTTGATTGTGTGCGCATCGATTCGAAACGTAGGGTTAGCAATGTTTAAAGTTGGGGAAAATATAACTGGTCCGGTTTATTATTGAATATCATTTGAAATTTGGTACATTTAGTTTATCGCTATATTTAAAAAAATGTCTACGAGTATTTTTCCCATTATTGCAATGTAAAAGTTAAACATTTATTTCATATTTATACAATTAACATTTTTCGAAAAAAAAAACTACATTTAAATTCAAAAAATTACAGTACATTTAAATCAACGTCGTCGCATTTTTTATACTCTCATGATAATAATCTATGTTAAACGAAATAATAAAAAAAACTTTGTTTTCTTCATAATCTACTATAATGCATATGAATATTTTCTATAAGTTGATCTATAATAGTGACTATTTTGCCGACCCTACACGAGCCCAGCGATTACTTGGTGCGTTAAGACATCACGTCCGCTAACAAAGCGGGCCCGCTGCGGCTATTGCCGTGTTATTTGGCAACAAACACGCTCGCCTTATAATAATATTGTCATTAGCAACAACCACATGAAAAACTACCGTTTGCGACCTTCTAATCTTTTCGAGAATCGATTGTACTGATGTTTCAATCTGGTTAGGGTTCCTCTATATATCTAAATTTTTTATTATATGCTTTATTACTTTAATTTTTAACTGACTTCAAAAAGGAGGAGGTATTCAATTCGTCTGTTTTTATTATGTTTGTTACTTCAAAACTCGGAACTGGATGAACCGATTTCGATGTTTTTTTTATTTATTAAAAGCTGATGCTTCTGATGTGGTCCCATTTTTTTTATTAAAATATATTTACTCCACAATGAGCGGCGTAGTTAACAGGTTAACAGTAGGTATGTTGGCAGGTATTTGATAATGACAAATTTTTTGGGACGAGTAGGTACCTACTATAATCATCTATCCACCTCTTCGGCGATTAGACGCATGATGTTAAGTTCTTTACTTTAAATTTTTATAATCAATTTTGTGGCACTTACTGAAGATATGGCACAAGTTATTGCATTATTGTCCAGATTCTGATTGGTTAAATCTATTAAAAAGTAAAAGTATTCAGTTTTATTTATTTATAATTTTATTTATTTATTAATTATTTTATTTATTTATTAAGGAGTACAAGGAGGTACATAATAGTTATTCTTATTTTTATCTAGTACACCCTGGTTGACGGAGAGATCGTGTGGTAAACGCATACTGATATAATTCTATAACAGCCCGGTACAAATAGAATAAAAACAACATTTAAACAAAGAAAATATGTTGTAAAACATCTTTATAATATAGCTGGTTATAACTAGTTTAGTTCTTTTTCTTTTGCAAGGCGGTATTAAAAAAGCAGGTTATGTAGTAAATTTTCACGCTGAAATGAAGTCAGCTTGCGTAATAAAGGAATCTCCCAGGTATCTGTACTCGGGAGTCTTTGTTAATTGATGCAAATGTTAATTTATTGTTGCGATATATTATGTATGTACCGATCAAGGTAAGAGCAACGAAACTGTATAATTTGATAGATAATTGCAAACATATTTAATTTATTGTTATTGATCTTTTTATTTGTCGATGGTTACCATTGATTATTTACCTTGCAGTGATTTATTACTGTAATTAGACGAGTAATAAATTTTATCAACGATATTATTATTTCGAAATAAAAATGTGTACGGAACTAACACGAGCGATGTCAATATATGCTCACCGGACAGTTTTTTATGGAATATCAATATAGAATCTTATGTATGTGTATTGTAAAGGTCATTAAACTTTTTACAATACCAACATCTGTACAAAGGTTGTAAATTAGTAGGTAAAAGAGAGATCTGAGGTAATTCTGTTCAGTCATTGATGTTAATGATATTGACCAACAGGATATAGTGGTGCGCACTTAGCAATTAGGTTTAAATGGATTTTATTGTAATTTTAAATATGCCCTAACGCTTGTTAAATCTGAAATACTTTTATATGCTATGGTATATTAACAGTAGGTAACAGGATCACTTTGCGATATTGAAATGGCTGAGGTTTGTAAATTCATTGGTTATATTTAAATCAATATGAGAACTTCATAGGTTTATCTATTTCTGAACTGAGCACATTTTATAACAATAACTATTCATATAGTGAAACATAAAAAGTTATTATTTTTGAATAAGAATTATAGCGCACAAAGACTTTGCACTAGCTTACCGTGTGTTCAGGACACGATAATAAAAAAATACCTCAAAAGTGTAGAGTATATAATTTAAACGCAGGTATGTATTATTCTGTATGAATTATTTCTTAGTGAGCCTATTGAGCGACAATTAATCTGAAGTACCGTGTGGGATTTGCTCAAACGTACTGTTATCAACCATTATTTTCAATTTACGACCAACATTATGTCCGATTTCACACTATTGCTGCGCCGGCTCCGTTGGTTTTGGTCCAAGTAACACACTGACGTAAATACCTGGATTGAATACATAAGAATCTGATCTAATTTAACAAATTTTTGTAATATACATAAACTGTACCATATTTGTAGACTGTCGTGAGCACATCAGCAAATATGTCACAAAGGTTCATAATTATTTATAGGAAAAAGGCACGCTATAGCAAATTTGTTTATTGGTAAATATTGGTAAATAAACAAATATGTACTTTATATATATTCATGAGGTATAAATTATGTAAGCGCGACAATTTTTTTTTATTACTAAGTCCCAATTACTTGGTTAGGATATCACTTGTCCCGGTTGTTTGAATATTTGTGGTGATCCTATAACTTAAGCTGAGTTTAGTGTAACAATGTATCTTGTCATTTGCGGACAGATCACCACCCAGTTATTTTTAGTTGTAGGCGGTACTAAGTCCGAGGATAACAATAGAAAGCTTCACATCGAACGCTCATCGCTCTTCGTCCAAGCCATACGTCAGTCAGACAGATGCTCAGTCAGTTACATCAATCATAGTGAAACAATCACCAGGTCAGGAGTTTCGTATCGATGACAGACTGTCAGTTGTTCTACGCTATTGGTCGTAATGTGTTCGTAATTCGCGTGTCATGCTCTTTGTTTGCGATGTGATTCGAGATCTAATGCTTGAATCACTTTTTAACGAGTGTAGTGTTCCTCGAGTGGGCACTTCGGCTTTGGTTTTGGAGTCGCTAAATGTTTCTTTAACGTACTCATAGACAAGGAGAATAAGAATGAGGTTAGGTTTTGTGCGGTTTTGTAATACTTTAAAATGAATAATTAGTTGTTAATTAGACGCCGCTAATTGATATGGGCTAATAATGTAGTTACTGGAAGAAATTTAATGTTTCGATATTTAAAGTACTCCTATCTATATGTTAAAAACTGCCACTATGTAGAACAGACTATTTGTCTGTTCGACATAGTGGCAGTTTTTTGTAATTGATCTAACGAAGGCCGAGAACCCTAAGTTTAAAAGAAAAAACGTAACATCACGCTTGTAAACCTCAAAGAGGTAAGCAGAAGAGTTTAGTACACTCCCATTGTGTGTAGGTATACCATTTACAATTACCTACATATAAGACTGGTGTGAGATAAATTGAATGATAAAGTGTTAATTTACTTTATTGAAAATTACTAATAACATAAAGTACTTGGTTCCGTTTATATTTCAGTTTCTTGGCGAAGTACGTAGGAAATATGAACATTTTTCAATAAAATTTATAAATACCATGGAATGTTGTGGACATTAAATTTCTGTTAAATTACACAGCTGCCAATGATTTTACAGGTGTTTTAAACTGTAATTGTAAAACGCGTGTGTGAGGTGAACGAAGTTTAATGACTTGGAATAATCTTATTTTAGGATTGTAATTGGTAATATACTGAGTAATATTCAATTTGCTCGACTGGTTCTAGGGGTGACTGCTGATCAAAAGATGGGAGATTGGATTCGAATCCCGGGTCAGGTACCTACTATTTGATTTTTGTAACTTACAATTTCTAGTAATTTTTTTTAGTAGCTCAGAGTCTGGATTTATGGCCTATGGCCTTCTCTTTTCTTCACGGTAAGTTTTTGGGTTCCCAATTCAAACTAAACTAAACTTTTTTGTATTTAGTAGTAACACTCTTAAGGGTGTCATAACATATTGTGTTCTTAAATTAGCTTTACAGAATTTATTAATTTGAAGATATAAAGTCCCATTTTGCTTTCTTGGCGTATCTATACAAATTGCAATATCATTTTTCACGTGTCATAAACATATTTATTTTCGAAACGGAACGAAATACAGGCGATAAATTAGAAAGAAATGAACGCAAACTTCTTACGCGTCCTGTGATAAATCATTGAACAAAGCCACATCTAGCCGCGACAGCTTTCAAACATTTTCCCACATTATAACTGAGCTGATACCCACACACACATACACACACACACACACACGCCTAGCGCATCACATCTCATCTCACGCTGCGAATGGACCGGTTGAGAAAGCGGTTCGCAAAAACTGATCACAACTAGAAGATGGCCACTTGATTTACAATAGGATATAAAATAATTACACAGATTTTATCAAAAGAAACTTCGCTTTCAATCAAGGTTTTTTTATATCCACACCGTGGTATTATTACCGACGCGGTTATAACGTATTAATGTAACAAATTTAATTTGAGGAAATTGATGTTTTATTGTTTAGTTTATACGAAGTTGAGATAATATTTAGTTAAAAAATAGTTCGAAAGTTGATAGACATTATTTGTCATTTGAAATTACAATATGTTAGTGTTAGGTTTGCAGTTTTTTAGAAACATAATTTTTCGGAGCTGTGCAGGGAGGATGCATCGGACGCATACTGTTTAATGTAATTCGGTTGAAAAGCTTACTTTAGGAAAATATGGCTTATAATTTTAGGTAGCGATACGTATCAACGACTGAAGTGATTATGTCAACATAAATAACATTCGTATATCTCTACTGTCCTGAACCGTTTAGGTACACGCGGTAAGTTTGGACTCAAGGTTGATTTTAAATCAATTACGGATTCTTTGTGAATCCAGTTAATGGCAGATTTTAATCTTGTTTAAGGGATAACGGTCCTTAAAACTGATACACACGAATTGAAATTCTGCTTGTAGGTACATATTATTATATACAATTGTATTGTACAATTTCCAACGCTTACTACTACTTAAAGTTTCAGAACCTACTACAAATCCAATTCACCACACATTATTAAAACATATACTTCTAATTAAGGGATGCTAACGAAATATTTTTACTGTACCATTTAATGTAACTAAGGGTTAACGTTGAAATGTAGAAATATATTAAATAATTTACTAAAACTAAATCATAAGGATATTAATAATACGTAATAACCAATAATAATAATGACTCACGATAACAATTACCATGAAAAAGTCAGTAAAAGGTTACTCTTAGGGAAAGTAATATTATCATACTACCATTACTTTCATAAAGGGAGAAGATCATTTTACGACCCTAATTCAAGTTGGTGCTTGTATTGTCATACAGATCCGTATTAAATATATGTAAAGCTGCGTAATATCACAATACACCTGTTCCCACATATATTATTCGCTGTATGGTAATAGTAGTTACACAAAGCTAGAACAAGTCTTAGTGATTCACAAAGATATAAAACCTGACCGGCAACGACATAGCGTTTTTCATAATTAAATATAAAATGTATTTCAAAATGCTTAAATAGTATTTACACAATGTTAACTATCCAAAAGAGCTGATTGCAGAGTAAAACATGTAAGCGCAATGTTGTTACCAGAAATAACGATGAAAAATATATTTTTTAAATTGAGTTGTTCTCCAAAATTATAACAAATAGTGAATCATAGTAATGAAAGTGAATTAATGTTTTTTGTATCGAGACTATGTAGTTTTTCAGGTTCTTTGTGAGGTCCCGCCGATCGCGGCGAAGTCGCGGCTGAGGTTGTCATTTCCAGCCGCTCTGTATCCCCAGAGCAGGTCGCCGTCCTGAGCCGGTCATGTGCCCGTTGTCATACTACTTTCTACATAATTTTTTACACATCCCTATCTTTAGTGATGCGATGACTCGTATCATTCTTTTTTCGTTCACAACTCTCGCATTGTTTTCGAATATGCTTCTGGATTGTTCTGTGTAACTTTATTGATTAAAAGTGAACTAAAACTAGGTACACTCCAATAGCACTGTGGCTAAATTGTAAAAGAAACAATCTTAATCGAATATAAAATCTTTACGAATCCGTGCTGAAGTCATTTTTTTTTTCTTATATATGGTTCTTATATATTGCTAGCATATTAGTGTCATATTATTTTCTTAATGACACATCAAAAACATCTAATACCCAATAATTTTTTTTAAAAGAAAGACGTGGTCTATAGGAAGTAGTGACAAAAATTGTGTCAGTTTTGTATAGATAGGTACTCTCCAAAATAATGACCACTTTTGTTTACTTCAAGTTATAAATTAATGTTTATAAAATGAAAGAACATCGAATGAAAGTTTTATACGTTTTCTTTGTATGAAAAAATCCGCGCGGCATTAAGAGATCAATCTAAAATATTGTGCGGCTTTATCGTAAACAAACAAAAAAGTAAAATGAGAACTCAACTTTACAATTCAATGAAAGAAAACTGGTTATGAACAACGATCGATCTATGAGTTCGTTACAATTGAGCGTGGCGTTTTGCATTACTCACGGACCTGTCTTACAGTCAGCGAGAAAATATAAACCTAAAGGGGTTTTATTTATAGTTATGTTGATAGAAAATTAAAATTAACATCTCTAACGTAACTTATATTAAGTAGTAAGAAGTTCATCAGTGTACCTACACCCTCATTCTGAAAGCAGGTCCGTGTCTAACAGTGAAACGATAAAAAGGTTTATGGTAATGTTAACGATGATGATGATGGACATGGTGATGACACTATTTATGGTGATATTGGCATTTATATCTTATCTTTACGCCTATATTTCCCGAAGGGGAAGGAAACCACAAAAAAAACTTAATCCAGCATGTTATATGTACGCAACGACTTAGTATTCTATTTAGATACATGTTCGTATTCACTTCGCTACTCGTTTATCGCTGGCGATCAGACGCGTCATTGAAAGAGAAATCTAAACCACTACCCGTATTACTTTGAGAGGAAATAACTCATATTTCAATCAACTAAAACAGATTTATTGGTATTTCATTGGCTAGTTACAATGGCATCGTAATTTCAAAGTATTGGTTTATCTATAACAGTACTAATTTGCATAGAGAATTTATTTATAAACGATCCCAGTTCAATAATGGTGAATATTGTCAGTTTATCTTAGCAGGTTGATATTTTAAATGATACAGTCAAATCATATTGCAATATCGCGTATATATAATATCCGCTAATGGTAGTGCAGAACGGGATATTGTTTCTTGTCAATATGGTACGATATTGTAATAGTGTGGGCGTTGTCTGCAGTATGTGACATTGTGTGATATATTGCACAATATGAAACACAGCATGTCTATTAATTGTATGATAAAATCTTTTACATACCGATGTAAGTTATTAGGAACATAATGACCACTAAAGCATCAAAAAAGTATTTCACGCCTGTAATCCTGGAAGAGGTACGCAGAGGAGTATAGTACTCTCTCACGGTTTATCCGTTACATTTACCTCCCGCTATAGAATAATTAGTGGGCACTACAACCACGAAAGCATTGTATATAATATATTTAATAATGTAGGAGCATATGGCAAGTAATTTTGAAAAGTATATGAAATCTCAATAAACAATAAACGAGAACTCCAATTAAAATTAAACTATCATTTATCATTAATTGTAAGAAATAGTAAGATGAAAGAAATATGTATTTGTTTGGCTTCTTATATGCAGATTACCAACATCACTATTTGCTTTGCTACGCCGG